>LSHF01000033.1:0-221635 GCA_001660795.1 Leptoxyphium fumago | reverse complement strand
CGTCAGCCACGTCTTCGGCCTGCGCAAGGCGTACGAGGACGGTAGCGCCGAGGCCGCCGGCGAGGCCGAGGTGCAGGGCGGCCGGTGGCTCGCTGGCGACGAGGGCAGCATCTGGCTGTTGGAAGCCACCGACAGCGTCGTTAGGGCCCTTGGTCAGGCTGCTGCAGGCCCATCCGCCTCCACCACCTTTGCGCCTGGCCTGGCCGAGAAGGCCCGGTTGTGACTGGGTCTGGCGTTCGGGTCTTTGCTGCTTATATATGCATTTGTTATAGATTGATATTTACCATCAGAACAAGACTACTATTATAGGCGCGCTTTTTTATTTCATTTTTGTGGAGAGACACAGTCTTGCAGTCTCAGATACATAGGTGTTTAAACACTATTCAATTGATGGTCAAAAAAGACCGCTAGCCTTTCACATCGTGTCCTTTGAAATAACCAAGGTGATGTTTGGTAAAAATGGAGCCAAAAGCAAAAGAAGATGTGTTCAGAGTGACCGATACCCGATTCGAACGGGTGACCGTCTGGAGATTCGCAGTTAACTGGAATCAGAAACGCTACCACTGCGCCAATCGGCCAGATTGATATGATCAATGTGAAACTTTACGTATATATACCTGAGTAAAAGATTCATTCTCTTGTTTTGCCACAGTCTGAGGTGTAATCTTGTTCATATCAGTCGTGCATCTCCTCTGTCAATACGACACAAGCTACGTTTGCAATGATGCATTTGAGATTTTGAATTTGTCAGACTACGACATTGCTGTTAATGAGCATCATGCGATTTACGAGTTATGCAGGTAACTAGTCAACCTCATCGGCAAAGCTTGGTTGATCGTCCTCTTCGACAATCTCTCTCACTTTGGGCTCCTCACCCGGCATGGCTCTGTTACGTTCAATCTCCTCGACCTGCTTTCGACCTTCCTCGGTGGTAGCATCGATGACTCCCTCCTCGAGCGAGAGCATGCCGCCGTTACCCAGCAGCTCGACGACCTCCTCGGCCTCGCTGACAGACATCTTGCCCAAGACCACGTTAACCTGATCCAGCGAGCCAGTCTGGAGCGCACGCTGCAGACCCGGTGGAAACATCTCGAAGATTTGTCTTGCCGTCCGCTCGTCGTCATTTTGACACTCGTCAAGTGGTGGAGGCGTGACGATATTGATCTTGGTGCCCGGGTCGACTGCGTGAAGTTGGATCTGCTCTCTATCGCCCTCCTCGTCTCCAGCTTCGGCCTTCTCACGGGCCAGTTCGGCTGTGCGACTACGGATACGGGCAAAAGTGCTGTTGACGTCGTCTAGGAATAGCTTCCTTGCCTGGTGACTCGGTGTCTGGATTCGCTTGAAGAACAGCTGCACACCGTCCCTGCCCAGCTGTCGGCAGTATTGTAGCAGCAATGCCTTCTCCACGCATTGCCTCGCGTACTCCGACTCACCGTGTGCCTGCGCTGGTGGACAGCCTGGCTCGCTGGCCCTTGACTGGGCGTTGAAAGCTTCGACAAGCAGTCCGTCTGACTCGGATTCCTTCAGGATTTGAGGGTTGGCACCGATGAACTCAAGACTGGCGCGATAGTCGCCGAACTTGATCTTGCCGAATCTCTGTGCCGCTGCGGATGCCTGTATATCCTCATCCTCGCCTGCAGCTTCGTTCTCATCCTCAATGTCTGCTGCAGACCCTGAGGATTCGCCTGCTGGGGCGCCAACAGCCGGTCGGACAGGATTCAACAGTTCTGGACCGGAACCACTTACAAGTGGGCCTGCTGGTCCAGTGGGTGCAGCTGAGCTAGCCTTCGAGACAAACGAACTGTCGAAACCTGTGTGTAGACCCTCGCTTGTTATCTTCGCTCCTTCCTCTGCCTCCAAACGTGCAAGCTCCTTGTTGAGCTCCGATTGTAAACCTGTGACCTTCTTGTAGTGCACGCCAACCTCCTCGATGTACCTGTCAAGCCTAGCAACACCCTTGCCCTCTGACTTTTCGACCTCTGCTTTGACCTGGTCAACGAGTGCACCCATCATCTTGCTGTAGCTCGGTTGCTGTTGGTTGGTGTGTACACCTTCTGGAGGGGTAGGTGGATCATCGCTTCCCAGGCTTTCGTCACCGTTGACATCCACCAGAGAATCGAACACCACCTCATCGACCTCAGAAGGTTCGGTTTTACCCTCTACATCTTTCTTGTGCGATTCGAGGCTCCTCACAAGAGCGTCTATGCGGACAAGGAGGCCATCATTGATCACCCTCTCGTATGTAAGTGTCTTGATTCGGTGCTTCCTGTCGAGACGTTGCTGGTGGATCTGGTTCTGTTTCGCGCGAATGAAGGACCTCTTGTCTACATTCGGGTGCACTTCGATGTCGCTGTCGTCTGAAAGTTCCAACGCATCCCACTTGCTGTAGTCGACCGGCATGATTTCGAATTTGACTGTGTGCGTATTCCGTTGTGAAGCTGCAGGGGTGCAATGTTAATCAATCAGCAGCTCAAATGTCATACTGAACATTCAACAGTAGCTTCCAGAAACGCCTCAGGCAGCCCCACCTGCAGCACCGCAGAGGGCAAGGTTGGAACCCTCAAGGATCCCCGCGTGCGGTGGCGGTGGCTTATGTAACTCATCAAATTGACCCTGGATTTGATTAAGGAATTGATGCCCGCCAGCCCCTCCAAGCCCCTCCAAACAGTCACCCGCAGGCAAAAACCTTCCTCACGTCATACTCCGACCTTGCTCATGGTGGCTCACTTCACGAATTTCTAAGCAGCGAATTTGACATAGCTATAACTTCAAGTTTGACCCTTGTCATACGGTCTCCGATTGTGCGCAGAGAGAATATTTCTCAGAGTTGGCCTACCCACCGCTACCCACACGAACCATCAAGGCATCAGACCTCGCAATGGCTGACAGGGATCACGTAATGGACGAAGACGAGCGTGATGAGCGCGAGGAGGCAATGCTCGGGGAGGATGAGGCAGAGGAAGTGATCCCGCAGGGTGACGATGCAGAAATGGATTCCGGCGATGATGAAGACGGCGACGGCATTCTGGACGAGGTTGTCCTGCAGAACGACAGCATAGCACACTTCGACGAGCACAAAGATTCGATATTCTGCATCGCACAGCACCCCACGAACCCCAACCTAGTCGCGACTGGAGGAGGTGACGATTTGGCATATCTCTGGGATTGTACCCCACCTGAGGGACCACTCCTACCTCAAAGCTACGAGAGCAACCCACAGCCCAGAGAGCGCAATGGCCAGAAAGCGATAGCGACGCTGGGCGAGCACGATGAGAGTGTGAACGCTATTGCTTTCACCCTACCAAAAGGTGATTTTGTCGTCACCGGCAGTCTGGCAGGCAAGCTCAACTTCTATACAACCGCGGGCCCGAACGCCGGCAAACTGGTGGCCAGCGCAAAGGAGGTGGAAGAAATCAACTGGCTACAAGCCTGTCCTCACCCAAGCTACCCTAACACGGTTGCTTTTGGTGCGGTAGATGGTAGCGTGTGGGTGTACACACTCGAGCCTGGCAACACCTCTGGAGAACCAACGATTGTGCAGACCTTCTTCTTGCACCAAGGTTCCTGCACCGCCGGTGCTTGGACGCCCGATGGTAAATTGCTTTGCACCGTCAGCGAGGATGGCAGTCTGTACGTGTGGGATGTCTTTGGTGACGCGGCGGCAGCGGGAATGGCAGACGTCTCATCCACCAGCCAGGCAGTTGTCGGTCTGACAACGGACGACGAGCGGTTCAAGGTTGACGGAGGTCTCTACAGCGTCGCAGTCTCACCAGGTGGTGGTATTGTCGCGGTGGGCGGTGCAGAGGGTCACATCCGTATCATCGGCCTTCCACGCCTTTCACTACCTCCTGGTACCGCCTCGGCAAACTCTGGAGTCAAGGGCGGCGGCGCGAGATCCAAGGCAAGCGGAGGCAAGCAGGCTGGTGGACCAGCATCCGGCAACAAGCCAGTGTCACCGGGTCAGGCGGGTCAGATCCTGGCGTCACTGCAAGCACAGTCCGATGGCGTGGAAACGCTGGACTTCTCTCAACCGCCGCTCACGTTGCTGGCGGCTGGCTCCGTCGACGGCAGCATCGCGCTGTTCGATGCTGCCCACAACTTCGCCGTCAGACGACACATCAAGCTGGCACATACCGACGATCCGGACACCCCAGAGGCTGTCATCAAGGTCGAGTTCGTCAAGTCCGTGCCTGGAGGCGCTGGTGCCAGCCAAGGCACTGAAGCGGGCCGCAACTGGCTTCTGACCACTTGCGGTAACGATGGCACTGTCCGAAGATGGGATGTCCGCGGTGGCACCGCTGCCGCCAACAGTGGTCTCGCCGGCGAGTGGAGAGGCCACAGGGGTGGCGGCGAGGGCGGTGGTGTCCTCAGCTTCGTCCAAGGAGGTGCTGGCCGACGCATAGTGACGGCTGGAGATGATGGTGTGAGTCTGGTGTTCAACGGTGCGTGAGGCTGAGTGCTAGTTTCACTTCTTTGCTTGCTATGTTGTTGGCGTCTTATATACCATGAGGTGATTGCCAGGCTGCACCTACCATCCTTACCTTCATCGGCTCGGAAATGAGCCATGGATCACTGGGTCCTCGTGGCTGAGCATAGAACCGCTTGTATACCGTTTCGCTCGTCATAGAGCGTTAAGGCACCCAGACTGGGAGCACGATCAGCCTTGTGGATGTCTGTTTCGATGGTGATGCCGGGCACAGACTCACAGCCTTTGTCAGGCAGATGTAAGGCCTGACTACGAATGGAAAACCGAATCTAGAAACAGATGGCGACATATATATGAGTAGCAGGCTCTTGGAAAGGAATATGTGGTGTGTCGTTAACTTTACGATGTAAATGACATTTGACTCTGAAAGTGTTGAGCGTAAAGACGGTTCGGTCTATCATGTTCATGTTCATGTCATTTCTCATTTATCTTTTCAATCCAAATACTTCCATAGTTGAGGAGTCTTGTAACCAAAATCTACCTCTATTGGTTTACAGCCTGCCGCAAGGCGTAGCTGGCGCATCTCTCTATGGGCTTTACACAATTGAAGCTGGTTTTCTTTCCAGAATTCCGCCGTCTTCACCTGGTGATGGAGATCGCTGTCGATGCAGATACCCAACTCGCGTCTCTTTTCCATAGCCAATGTCGGAGGTAGTTTTTCACATGCTCTCTCACAGTTCTGCAGATGCTCCATTATATCCATGGTGAGCTCATTAACTCGCCCAGAAACAGGCCATCCCATCGGCGCAAGCCCATACATTGATGGGAGCCACCCTTGAGATATCCGAAGGTATGAGAGCTCCTTCCAGTTCGTAGTCAAAACCGTCGATGCTTTCGTACTGGGAGAGGACGGCAACACACGTCTAGAGCTGAAATCGAGGCTCGAGTTATGGGGAGCACTGGAATGGGCTAGAGCTGGAACCCAGTGAGTGCACCCTTCGAGATCCAGCCATTTGAGACGCAGGAGGTTGCTACTGAGTTGACGAAGCAGGATGACAGCTTCGGTATAGTCTTCCTTCAATGGCTCGTAGTAATAATCATCGTCTAACTTTTGCAGGCCCTTCAAAATAGCACTCGAGAGGTTCGGTGTCAAAGTTGGCCGCGGCCAAANCGCGAGAGAAAGGTGTGTCAGCTGCGGAACGTGCTTGGAAAAGGCTATGAGATCCTTCCATGACCCACTGATTGGGTGGGAGAGCGACAGATGTGTAAGGGTAGCTAGTCGAGAAGGCGGTTGTAAGGATGCAGGTAGTGAATATTGCTCATCTTCCCAGGAATCAAAAACCATCTCTGCTTGCGGGTCACTTGGAGCACGGCGTTCGTCCTGTGTCAGAAATCGGCTTAACTTTTTGAGGGAGAAGTGGCGGCCGCCACAGATCCCAGCAAGGTCGAGAGAAGTCAGGCTTTCGGATCCGGCTGTCAGAGCATCGAAGGTAGCCATATCTACAGAAGGACCACAATATGCCAAATAGGATATGAGGTCCAAACGCAGACGAAGCGGCATGTCGATCAGGAATGGATAGTCTTCCTCATCGAACATGTGCCAGCTGAGCGCAGTTGCCTTGAGCGCAGCATGCGTCAAGCTCGAGGCACCGTTACCTTCTAGAGATACCCCGTCATGCCCTCGAAGCAGACGGGCGAACCTGAGAAGGGGTGGTCTTCGCCTTTGCGAGTCAGCGTCCGCAGCCTTCTCGACTTTCCTCCCACGACGAGTCCTGCCATCCGCACCAAGTGAAGCCGAAGAACCGTAAAGCCAACTTCTGGGAGCTTGTGGGCCTGGCGTTCTCATTCTCTCTCTAGTCCTGACACCTATCTTCGGCCTAGGGGGTGCGGTCTCCGGTACACCTAATATGCCTCTCAACGCAGGAGGGACTGATCGCAGATTCGCACTCTCGGCAATCGCCTTCTTGCGCTGCGCAGCTTCGGGTGACTCAACCTTACGCAACTCGTCGAGTCGTTCATTGACGGACAAGGCATCCTTCTCTAAAGCCGCGTTCTGACCAGCAGTGGCTGAATTGGAGCTTGATGATGATCCCTGGAGATGCTTGAACGACTGGCTGTGTTTCTTGGGCATACGCGTGATGAATCACTAAGACACAGACTTGTAGGCGGTGGATACTACTGCAGGGTGAGTGAGTCAACTATGGGATTTTATTTTGAATGTTGGACGTTGTCATCTAGTATTGGTCTTTAAGACTCATCGAAGTCAAGATGACCAGTGCCGACCTGCAGTATGGTAATACTATTACTTATTCATGTCTTCACGGCTGTTTCCTCGGTCCGGGCCGCAGCGATTACGTAGGGACGCTGCACAGCTTCTTGTCAAATCCGAAACAAGGTGGATGAAGTAGATCTCTACTTTGTCAGACACAGCAATTCAAGAAATGGCTTATTTGCCTGACCGCTGACATGCCTCACGAGATCGACAGCAGTGATGTCTCCCGTTTAACACTTGATGAGGCGAGCAACGCGATCACAACGGCCTCATCGAGAGGCGAGGTGCCGAATCGGATCCGGATCAAGAACAGACGCAGGCGGTACCTCGCTCTGCATCCAGAGTACTTCGAATCCTCCAACCTCGAGCTATCAGGTCGTTCCCACTCATCGCATTGCGTTTCCTTTCGAGCACCTCAGATACAAGCTTAACCCCACATCCCCCTTACCTCGTTCCTTGCATGCGCGTTGCTTTCATGGTAGGTTTCGAATCATTGTGCCAATAAGTCTTGCGAACAGATCCATTGCTCTACGACAGACTGGTCAGACAATTCCAGTCTGCGAAGGAGCGCGAAGAAGAAGGCCGACGTAGAGGGTATGGCGGCCTTCTAGAAGCTGGACTCTTACGATCAGAGGCTAGGGTTGAAGCGCTGCGCCATCCGGTCCCTCACGCCTCGCTCATATACCAACGCCAGCCGGACGGATCGGTTGTCGAGCTAGAGCGTGATGCCTCTGAGCGCGTCGAGAATAAAGAGGAAGGGATGGAGAGATGGAGAGACATCATGACTCGGCGATTCGTGGATGGTCAAGACGGGGATTTCGAATACCCTACTGTAGACACGAACGAGGCATATGATGATGCCGCAGAAGAGGAGAGGCAGGTGCAGGATGTGTATTTTGACGATGAGGTGGCACACTTCCTAGTGGATGGCCCTCCTACCGGCGAGACGGGTGTCCAGGATTATTGAGCAACAGTGGGAATCAATTTGATGCGTCGTATCAATTGAGCTCGTACCTGCTGTGCAGGGTCTGGTTGCTTTACCTGTGCCACCAGCCCTCGGTCGTAATACGTAGATCTGCCTGTTGTTGTGTGATTATACCGATCCGGCGCTGAGCAATTGGTCAATTGTATCCCAAGGAGCTGTTGCGGTACGGCTTGGTATTTCATTCGTTTAAGTGTTCACCTCATCACAACATTCAAACATGAATAGTGTAGTAGTCGAACAAAGAGATATCCTTCTACCATTCACAAAGCGGTATTTGACAGGTAGACCCGACGGTCGTTTTGCACGAGCATTGACTAATACCAGGTGTGAAATAAACACCAGGACTATTCCATTATACCATGCTCGCGACGTGGTTAGAAGACCATTCGAGAGAGCCAGTATTGACTACACACGAAGCCGCAACGATGTCTGAAACATGCGTAGGTATACTACCCAAACCCTTACCCTAACACAAAGGATACCTTATCTAGGTACCAAGGCGATAGTACCCTAACCCTAGAGGGGCGAACGGTTCCAGAAGTCACTAGGTAAAGGATTGATCCTGTCAGTCTGACAATGGTCAATGGAGCGCATCCCGTCGATGAAGCCAAGTGTTCTCATAATCCTCACGCCATCACAGCATCCGTCCTATCAGACCGTCAAACCGCATGAGGGTAGATCTCAGCGACATGCCGTAGTGGCGCCGTCAAATGCCACGCGAGAAGCGACAGACCGTGAACCCAACACCCCAGGTAGATCCTCCGTCATACGGAATTAATGATCACCCAGCAGAGAGGTGAGTCTTGCGGGTGAGAGCCCACCAAACGCCCTGGGCATGGGTTCATGTTGTGTTCCTGCGGAACCAATAGCGACATGATGACCGCAGCAGAGCGGCGCGAAGCAGGCCAAGGCGAACGGATGGGGAGACAGCAGGTCTAAACCCGCATCCTCCACATCCAATTCTGCTGTGCCAAGCGAAACGAACGGATCTCGTTTCTTAGACCGACCCAAGTTCTAGAACGAAGCGGGGATGTTTTGGATATTTTTTGAAGCGAGAGCGAGCCAGCGAGGCGTGCGGCTCTCAGTAGGAAGAAATGTTTTCTTCACTACTGCTTGTTGTCCTTGGTGTGCCGCCTGGTCTTCCGCATGGATGTCGCATGGGTCCGTTGCCAAGCACCTGTGGATGGACGTTACAGCGGCGAGTAGGCTTTCAGAGTAGTGTCGGGTATCGACAGCATCACCACAGCCGCAAGCGGTACTACCTATCATAGATGACAAGAGAGGGAGAATGCCACCGCTTTTGCTGGACGTTTCACCTGTGCTATGCGGCAACAATGCAGGCACCGTGTCACCCGAAGCGAGGGTTGGAGAACCGTTTGCAGGGTAACCGGTTCAGCCTCCAGCTGTCACAGAGCTCGGCGCCATCAGTTGGGTACACGCCCTGTACGCCTTTCCTCGGTGTCTGCAATCGAAACTGGGAACGGGTTCGCCGATGGCAAGGTCGTGCTGTTTCAGATGCGCTCTTGTAGTGAGCATGGCGATGATGACGGAGGAGTAAGGTGGCGGTCACCTTCTCACTTTACACGGCACGTCCAGTATAGTGACACTGAAGTCGGGAAGTCTCGTCGACACCGTTCAAAGCCTACTTGCGACAGCGACGACGGAAAAGAAAGCTGTCGAGCAGCAGTTGGCGATAATCGCGCCTAAGTTGACACCAAGGAGAGACTATCGACAAGCGGTCGCAGGTTTATATCGGATTAGAAGGTGCAATACTTTGAGACGCATGGTGATCATGGAAATAAACGCGGCGACGAGATGAAGGATCGCCATTGAGCCGCATTCCCGTCCTGCCCATGGCCTGTGCTTGACCCGTGACTCGGCACCTCCTAGTGGCCAAAGGTGACGAGATGGATGAAGCGATCCCTTACTGGGCAAGGCAAGGATCTGGAAGGACAGACCAGCCAGCAGGGAGTCGTAAGCTACCTATGGATGGGGCTTACGTAGTAGGTCAAGTATCGTCAGGAGACATATTGGAGGTTTCCCGTATTTTTGGAAGTATTTCTTGTTCTTGTTTCGCTTGCTTTCTTAATTTATCTTCGACTAATTGAGCGATTGCTTGTTTGACCTGTTTCAGGCTGTTTGCGGATGGCCCTTTTTTCCTGTTCTTATATTGCCTATACGGCACAGGAATGCAGTTTCTCATTCATACGACGCCGCATGCGGACGGAGACAAACACGCTGTGGTGTGCCTATTGTTTCCCATTCCCCATACGGAGGGNAGATAAGAACATTTCGTTGTCTCGTGTCCGAAGGCTCTCCTTTTTTAGGACTAGAGTGTGGCGTGGCAGGATGGATGGTGAGGGACACCTTTTCGGACTGTGGATCACAACAACAATAACACGATAATAAAAATAATAATCACATGAAATGTGGCTTGACTGGTGCCATCCCCTCCGTTCTCCCAATCACTCCAAGGATTTCCACAATCCTGGCAGTCTTGGTTTTCGTCCACCGCTTCCGTCTGGTCTGCTCTCGTCTGAACTGGCATCATCCCTCCCACGCCTTGGCCTCTCGTGGGAAGACGGCGGACTTCTTCTGTGCTGGGACAGGGCGATGCAACTGTATCTCGCATACGTGGGCTGGTGGTATAGCTGAAGCTTAACCCACCTTATCCGTGCATGTGTCATGGACGTATTCAGCTATGATAAGCAGTACACGCAAGTACACGCAATCAAGAGCAGCGTCGGCGGCGGTCTCGTTTCTGCATTCGGTGGCCCATCTCCAGTTTGCTAGGCCATCTCCAGTAACGGATCTGTATTGCTCTGCTTTGATCTGCTTTGCTCCGCACTGTTGCTCCCTATCCTAACCGATCGAGCGTCTCCTTATTCTTGCTTTTGATCGATGGTGCCGTCATCGCCGTTCGGCTGAGAGGAGACGGCCGTGATATCAGTCCAGTCGCTGTGGTGTGCTGTGCCACGCTGCGTACTGTACTGTACTGTACCGTACTGTACCGTACTGTACCGTCCATGTCCCATGTCCATTGTCCCTTGTCTATGTCTCACCCAGGTCCAAACTGTAACCATAGTCGGCACATCCTACCGTAGAGTAATCATCAGCCCCNATCAGCCCTGTCAGGCCAGCCAGTCAGCTAGCCAGGCTTTCGGCCACCCGTCCATCCATGCGCCAGCAAGGCGAGAATGGTAGCGATAGCACGGCGCAGCAGGCACTGGATCGAAATAACATCAACGACGAGGCGGAAGACGCAGACGGAGGAGACGACGACGACGACCACGGCTTCGCCGCATTCCAGCCGTTGCCATACTTACCAGCGCAGGTCAAATCTTAACCTCATCCTCGCCCTCCCCAACGCGGCCATATAGCCAGATAGCAGCCCATCTGGACTCACACACACACGTCGTGGTCATATTGGTACGCCGTTCCCGCCCATTACAGTAGCCAGTTCGTAGTCGTCCTTTAAGGTTACGTCGTCAGAGCACCAATCAGCCAATCCACCAGACCATTACAATCACGAACTCACAACCTTCATCCTCTTCGTCTCGCTCGTCCAGGTACGCATGTGCAGGGCTCCACCTTTCCTGATCTCCTCCACTTCTCCTCTCCCCCATCGCGCTGGCTCACCCAACTCGCATCCATCCACTGTGCCGTGCCTGTCTGGTTCCAATCCAACCCAATCCAGGCCAGTCCGGTCCATGCTGCATGCGGTATGGTATGCCATCCTACACACCATCCTCTCGCCTCTAACACTGCAGCCCGGGAGTCCTCCTCTCTCTACACATAAACCATCCCATCTGCTGCTCCCCTTCCCACCCCATCCCAGGCCCTACCAACGTTCCCCTTCCTACAGTACAAGTACATACGGTGCAGTACAAGAGAGAAGACAGACCGGATCGCATCGAGGACAATGGACTTATTCAGCAGCCAATAACCCAGCCACAGACCGAAACCCGAGCTCGTACGCTCCCACGTTGCTCAATCTCTTCCAAATCTGTCCAACCCCAATCCTCAAAACAGTTGTTCGCCTAGGTTGCGCCGCTGCTGCCGCTGCACCACTCGCACCACCCCTCGCTTCCTCCTCCCTCTGGTGAGCGACGACTCGTCACACCTAGCTCTACCCCCTCTCTTGCCATCCACCACGAGTGATAAAGAACAAGGGAAAAGACAAGAAAGACAAGAGGGACTGCTGCTGCACACCCTTGCTTAGTCAAAACATCATCAATCTGCATCGACCGAGAGCTGGCCTCTTCCGCGACCCGCCTGAAAACGCACCCCCTTAGCGAACGAACATTGCCAGTGACGGCACCGTCCTCTTTCGAGTGCTTCCACCTGTACAACTGCTGTAAATCGCTTTGGCCCAGCTTTCTGCGTCTTGTCGCCTACTATCTGGTAGTCTCGACCCCGTCGCCAACCCAATCATCGCAATGCTCACCTTTCGTCGAGCCCTCGTCGTTGCGGCGTTCGTGCTCTCGTTCTTTCTCCTGCTGAGAACGAACCACAACAGACAAGCCAATGCGCTCTTGCTCAACCACAATTCCCCCAAACCTACCGGATCCTACGAAGACAACAAGAAGATCCAAGAATATGCGCCGCCATCAGAGACCCATACAGATGCATCGACAGTAGAGGAGAAGTCCCAGTCCGAAAAGGAGACCGCGACGGTGAAAGTTTGGAATGGGGACAATGGTGGAAGGGTGGCATTGAAAAAGCCATTGACCCAGATCCCTCTCGAGGATCTGAAAGCTCAACCATTGAGAAAGCAACTGGCACACACCTTCCCATACGATCCCGAGGGCAAATTCCCAGCATACATCTGGCAGACATGGAAATCCACCCCAGCCATGGGCGAGTTCGAAGAGGCCTTCAGACCGTCTGAGGCCTCGTGGACCGAACTCCATCCCACCTTCGTGCATGAGGTCATTACCGATAGCGTCGCTGCACACCTCATCAGGCACTTCTTCTCCAGCATCCCAGAGGTCGTCGCCGCATACGAGTCTCTTCCCGAGCCCGTTCTGAAGGCCGACTTCTTCCGCTACCTGATCCTCCTCGCCCGCGGTGGTATCTACAGTGACATCGATACCACTGCCCTGAAGAGTGCTGTTGACTGGGTGCCTACTGAGGTTCCAAGCAGCACATATGGTCTGGTCATCGGTATTGAGGCTGATCCTGACCGTGACGACTGGCAGCAGTGGTACTCGCGTCGCATCCAATTCTGTCAATGGACCATCCAGAGCAAACCTGGCCACCCGGTCCTTATTGACATCGTTGCCTCGATTACTGAGGAGACCCTCCGACGCAAGAAGGCCGGCGAGCTCGACAGGAAGCACATGAAGTCTGTTGTTGAGTTCACCGGCCCAGGTATCTGGACCGACTCTGTCTTCAGATTCTTTAACAATGCCGAGTACTTCGACATGACCACCTCCAAGGGCAACATCACCTGGAGAGACTTCACCAACATTAACCAAGCCAAGAAGGTCGGCGATGTGATTGTCCTGCCAATCACCAGCTTTTCACCAGGCGTTGGTCAGATGGGTGCCGGTGAAGACGACGACCCAATGGCATTTGTCAAGCACCAGTTCGAAGGTAGGTTTCTGCATACTTCTTTCAACATGTTGTGACACCTACTGACTTGTTTCTTTAGGTACTTGGAAACCCGAGAGTGAGCGACACATCGGTGGGTAAAGCAGACAGACCCACCAGTGCTTACCGTACCGAAAATATCTTTTGCAGTCTTTTGACTGCACCATCGTGTATGGGCCATTCGCCCGGACGTGGATAACACCGTCCTCGGCGCATGATCATCCACCACCGTGTTTATTGTACGGATGGTCCTACCAAAACTGTGTACAGACCAGAGCCCTCCATGGTTCACCATGCGGTCCGTCTGACACTGACGGCGGCGTGTCACATACCTCCGTGGCCAAACCCATGACACACGAAACAGACCACACTCAGCATTCTGTCCATGATTCGACGCAGATACTTACAGAAAGATACACCATAGACAGCATATGTACCCAAGTCAGGGGATTAACTGACCATTACGGCGTTTTTTTTTTGGTTGCTTTGAAAACGGGGTCTGGGATTTGAGGCATTACCAGAGGCGAAGTTTGGAGCTTTGCTTTTTACGTCACCTTGTTCTCTTCTTGAGCGGCTGGCCAATTCAAGTGCTGATTGGCAGGGTGGTTCTTCGTCTTTTCCTTTTCACTACCACTTATTGGAGTTTCTTCCATGCATAGACTATTGATCTGGATCATTTCCCATTACCGCGACCAACGTCGTCTCACGACAGGTCGCGGAAGGGGGAAAGAAGGATTCAGGGGAGAGTTGGCACATCTGTTGGGAGGTTCATGTCACGATAGCACAGAGACCAATGTCAGACACAAACATGATGAGATCCTCGCACATCCTCTTCCCCTCGATACCCAACGCTATCAAATAACAATGTCCACACCTCTCCATGATATCCATCAGTCCATCTGGCGTTAATGTTTCATGCATGCAAGATGCAAAACAGAAAAAGAAAGAAGCTGCTATAGATTCCCATCTAGCGTCACTTGTGCCAGATTTGCAAAGTCCCTGCCGCTCGCCTCGTCAACGACATCCCAGAGGTTTGGCTGGGTGAAGACGGCGAGCGTGTTCCTTGCGATCTTCCTTGCTTTCCCCCCTGCCGGCTTACCCTCTCCAGCATCAGCTTTGCCGCCTCGCACAAAGTGCGGCACCGCTCGGAACTTGCCCCTCGTGATCAGCTCCAGCGACTCGCCCGTCTGGAACGCCAGGCAGTCGCGCGGGATGTGCACCTGCGTGGTGCGCCCGGCGCGGTCCTGGATCCAGAGGCCGGCGTTCGGGTCCGGATGGCTGTCCAGCTCGGTGAGGGCGGGCAGTGGCGTTGTTGCGGACGCCGGTCGCGGTGTCGTCTGCGAGGCCTCGTCCTCACCTTCCTCGACGAACATCTGCGCCGTCAGCCCCGTCAGCGCGCCCAGGTCGCGGTGCGTCGCGCACCAGTCGTCGTCGATGCCGTCACCAGCAGCAGTGTCGGCCTTGGTGTCGGCGTCGGGAGGCGGGAAGTAGTGCAGCAGCCGGGCCTTGGTGCTGACGCTGCCGCGCACAATCCGCTCCAGCACGCCGCCACGCCCATACCCTTCCAGGCGTGCCTCGCCGTACCGGTCGCAGCTGCGCGCCACCAGCGCGGCGACGTCGACGATCAGGCCGCAGACGGCCGTGAAGGCGGCCTGGAACCCCGGCAGCACGTCCTCCTGCGGCCAGACGTTTGGCGTGACGAACGAGACCACGGACGGATACGACTGGGCGGTGCGGGCGGCCAGGTCGGCCAGGGCCGGGTTGATCTCGACCATCGGCTGTGCGTAGAAGCTGCCCTTCAGCGTGTCGTAGCGGCCGTCCGCCAGCGTCTCCTTGCCGCACGACCAGCCGATGTCGTACTTGGCCGCCGGCACTTCCAGCTTCTCTGTACACAGTCATGCTCGCTTAGTCTCTGTGCTTTCTACGCTCTCCTCGTGTCGTTCTCGCGCTCTCATCGGCGTGCTCCCTTACCTAGTTCGTCTGCTGGCAGCTTGGCCAGGTGTGAGGATAGCGACAGAAGTGTCCGCCGCAGCTCGACATATCCGGCAGGGAGGTCTTTAACAATGATGATCCCCAGCGAGTCTGGCCCGAACGCGCGCTCCAGCGTCTCCAGCGAGACCGAATTGCTTTCAAGATCCCGCAGGCTGACAGTTACGGCTTCGGGCCTGTTGGCTTCGTCCTGCTGGATGGAACCCATTGTGGCAATCTGGAGATCTGTAGACTTTGTTAATTTGCGACCCTATACATTCTGGATGACGTACATTACCTTCGCACCTCCTGCCCTGTCCTTTTTTTTTTGAATGTCGGAGAAATGTAGATAGGTGAGGGGTTGCATTTCACTATCATAGATAAGTAAAAAGATATCTCGTTCTCGCGCTTACAATCGGCTTCTTTAGTTTCACTTTTGCGCCTTCCTGAAGGGGTAAGCCAATCTATCGAATATGGATCAAATGAGGAGGTACTTTGAATGCTGCATAAAACGTTGCTGAATTACTTCATTTTTATTTATTTGTACCGTCTACTTTTTAGATCTGCTGCTCTGGCTGACCAGCTTTTTCTTCATATGTTTCGGCATCTTTGTCGCCCTCTTCTCCCGTCTCTCCTCTTTGACGGCCTGTTTATGCGCCTTCTTGATCTCCTTGTCCTCGAATCGCTTCCCCCTAGGCTTAGCGTCATCATCCCATTTGCGTGGCCTTCCCTCGCTACTCTCATCACTTCCATCGTCATCCTCACTCGCCTCTTCCTCATCGCCATCCTCATCGGTCTGTGTTTCATTGGGTGGCTGGACGGCACCACCTCCGGCAAGGAGGTCGCCATACACCAGCTTGTCGCCCTGCTGTAATTTGTCCGCGTCGCGCTCTATGTCATAGACTTGCTCCAGCGTCTGAGGGATGTATTGCTGTCGGAAAACGTCGTCTTCTACCTCCTCGGCATCGTCACCTTGAAGATCCCGCTGTGCTTGGGTTTCGTGCAGTTTTTTGATTGCCTCTTGCATTGCTGCATCGTCACCTGCGGTCCCATCCTGCGTTGTGACAAATCCAAAGACCGTACGTTGTGACAGAGTTTGGACGCCCTTGCGGGCAAAGAAGTCGGAGACGTTCTTGATATCCATTCGCAAGAACTCCAAGCTGCGTGGGTGGTCATGCTCGACAGACTGAGAGACGTCGATGATCCAAGGCTCGCCCTTGTGGTACAAAAGGTTGTACTCTGACAGATCGGCATGGACCAGACGGCAGGTCTGGTACATAATCCGCATGGTCTTCAGCAGGGTGTGGTAGAGCTGAGTCCAGCGCTCTGTAGCTTCGTCGCTGTCGAACTCGATGTCGCGTAGCCTGGGTGCCGCCTGACCTTTCCTGTCACCGAGAAAGCTCATGACGAGGACGTGTGCCTTGAGGTAGATGGGTTCCGGACAGGGAAGACCTGCAGCACGCAGCCTTCGCAGGTTCCTGAATTCCTTCTCCGCCCACACCTTCACCATCGCTCGGTTGCTGCTCTTGTTGTATCCCTGCCTAAATCTGTATTCGCCACTGACGTACTTATCTCTGTCCTTAAACACCAGAATACTCGTCTTGTAGACCTTGATCGCACGATGCGACGGCGCCACGGGCGCCTCGCCTTCCACCTCATCTCCCTGTGGTATCGTCACTGCATGGTACACATTGGCCTCCTTGCCTGTCGACACCACACCATTGATCTCGCTGACGATGTTGCGGTTCAGAAGCTGAAGCAGCATCATGCGGGTTCGTGGGTCGAGCACTTGCTCGCTTGTGGCTCTGTCGCTCTTCTCGGCACCTCCATGGCTCTTGTTGCCCAGCCCAGCTTCTACATGGCTCAGCTTCAGCTTGGATGTGTGTGCCGATAGTGACTTGACATGATCGTCTACAGTAGCCTTCGTATTCAGCTGTGGGTTGGCCTTGGGCTTTTGTGACGCTGGGATGGAATTGTCGTTCATTTTCCTCTGTCGGTTGTAGGCCTTGGTGTAGTCCGAGGGATTTGCCGATTGGATCTCAGAGTCAGAGATCTCGCCTTCGGAGGACTGAAACAAATCATCGTAGTACTCGTCGTGTTCTGACTCTGCTTCTTTGTTCTGTTCGTCTTCCAACTGTCGTGTGTCTTCTTGCTGGTTGTCTACTGGTCCAGCATACCCCTCATTTGGGATGAATTCTCGCGGTGGTTGGTGCGGTAGTGCTGGGGAATCTGTCGTTGCTGGCATTTTGGCGAGCCTTTAAAGGGTGGGTTGGTAATTGTCTGTCCAAAAACCGAAGGCCTTGAGAGAGTAGAGCGTAGAATATATATATTGTTCCCTCATCGTGCATCGTCATGTACCCGAAACTTTCGAGACCTGACTCAAGTGGTGGAGGGGGCGATAAGATCAGACCCGGAGATTAGATTATGCACTGCCCGAGAACCAACAGCTGGAGGTCAGTGCTCCGGCAGTGGAGCTCGAGTCAGCCAACATCACATCGAGTCATTCCGTTCAAAGGTCTCTCTGGATCGAGCCAACGATCCGTCTGGTAAATCATTATGAGTCTTGATCATGACAATCTGGCGTCCTGGTTGCCCGGGTGGGGTCTCTTCGCAGCACATCCTGTCGGCTGTGAGGCGTTGTCATTCGAGCCTGGCAGTGCATCATAGCGGTGTAGTGTCAGGCTTACCTACTGTATATGAAGGATACCGGTATAGTAACAAGGATGGGAAAATCGACTTCGACGATGTGAAAGTGTATGACCATAGAGGACTTCCACAAGCGCCCGCCGTCGGATCTGACGGGTCTTACGATGCCATTGAACTCGAAGCCACCAAGAGAGCACTTCAGAGTCTCGAAGAGCTTCATAGGACGAAAGAGGACCGTGCCAGAAGGCTGAGATTGCTATCTAATCCTTGGCCTGACACTATCAATGTTCGTGGTAGAAGGGCGAGAGCTCGAGAATCGAGCTCAACATTGCTGTTGCCCGAGGCTGGAGCAGGGCCAATCTCGATCCATACCTTCCGCCAGCGACTCCGCCTGGCGCGTGGTGGGAAGCAGATCCGCAAAGTTTTGAGCGATCAGTTGCTGCGGTGTTCCCTTCCCAGTGAACTTCTGCGATTGGTCAGTGTGGCGCTGGTGCATTCTAAACGAGCCATCAAGGAATTGCCTAACCTAGAGGAGAATGTCAAACGTGTGCTATTCCGCTGTCGCCCCAATGCCACGGACCTGAGCATCCTACGTACCTTCAATGCCATCATCTGGCGACTTGAACAAGAAGGTGTTCAGTTTGGATCGAGGCTGTTGGTCATAGGGGCCAAGTTTGCAGCTCGTGCCCGCTCGCTCTCACATATGAAGCACTCTCTTGGCAGGTTGCGACGCGATAACCACATCATGACGAACCACGCCTTCCGTGCTATCATTGCGAAGTTCTCTATCGGACATAGAGGGCTAGGGGAATTGAGAAACGGGCGATGGAAGAAGAAGGATCTTGTCGAGGTGCTGCAAGGGTTTGAAGATTGCAAACACCTCCCACCCGAGCAACAGTACCACCTAGGCACCTTCCTTGTCCGCAAGGATTGGAGGTTTCTGCACGGTTGGATCGCAGTGCTGGCACGCTGCAGACAGCCTCAAGCTATCTGGGAGGAATGGGAGCTCTGGAAGGCGAGCGATTCGCGGAAGATAGCCCGACGACTACATGTACCTGGGGATCGGGTCACGACGAGGATGAGAGGAGACTACTGGTTCGTGGAGCAGATGGCCTTCTCTGGGAACATTGAGCTTGCTTGGCGGCTGTTTGAGGAGACCGAGCTACCATTCCGCATTCTGTGTGAGAGGGTGTCGACGGTGCTGTTGAGCGAGCCACAGTATGCTACGAAGTTGACCGAGGAGATGAAGAAGGCATTGGTGGCGCTGCTCGACACAGAGATGGGTAAGATCGAGAAGGTTTTTGGGCTGGCGTGGGTGTCTGGGCCCTCGCAGCACAAGGGCAGACATGTCGCTGTCGAGAAGCTGAGCAAGAGCCTAGAGCCCTTGGGAGAAGACGAATGGAGTAACAGTCAGGACTTTGGCTATCCTTGGGAAGATACACCTCTTGTTCGACAGGAGGATCGGATGCTTCACGAAGCGCAGGAGTGGACAAATGAAGCTGCCAATGAGGAAGTAGAGTGAATGATGCGCCCTTCCTGACCGTGGGCCATGTCCAGTCGAAGCAGGCTACACATGTCTATGGAGTGACATCTGTCCCGAACGATTTATGCTTATGATACCTATGATGCAGATGAGATAGATTTTAGATGGCCGCACAAATATTTCGTACAGGCTCTTACATACATATACTGGACATAGATACATCCCTAGACAAATATATAGAGAAGAGAAGCATGAGACGCCCATGAGGCTACATGAGGCTACAGCAACGTTGGATCCATCGCGATTTTGCCTAGTTGTTTCAGACCTTCCTGAGGGCACAGTGTAAGCGTTTCAAAGATAGTGTGTAATGGATGGCGCCTGGCGACAACGAGGTCGTCAAGACGCGACCTCAGCGCGTAACAGGCAGAAGTCCTCGGTCGCTGTCTACCGTCATCAGATTTTGTCATATATATGTATTCATATATATATATTGTTCTGCCTACCGTCTTGGTCGACATCATCGCTCTCGCATAACATCACCCATGTCCTGCTTCCATTGTAGCATGCTGAAACCTATTCACCTCCAAGCCAGCTCTCAGACAAACCAAATGCATACAGTAACAATATGGACAAGACCGAATCATGAATCGCGCCTCTTACTTGCATAGCCGCTGAAACCGACTATAATTAATTCATTTGCGAACAAACCAGTCCACTTCAAGAGCCAGGCGCGTGCTGTAAACCGCCTACTGCACGCCCGCCTGTTACCATGCCGCTTACAGTTGGCTTGTACTGTATCCACTGCATCCTACAACCCGCAATAGCCCTCGGTCGCTTCGAGCGTCGCACGTGACACAACAGCAGCCGATCATGGAATGCCAATGGTGGTCCACCGCCGAAGCCTCGACATCGAGGCGGAGAGAAGCCATCGCCGAAGTGGACCGCCAAAGAAACATCGGCAGGGTGGAGATGGAAGGGTGAAACAACTGCGGACAGCCTACCTAATCTAAACCCGCTGGCGATTGCAAGGGTAAAGCAGGCCAGCGAGAGAAGGAGAAACAAGAAGTGAGGACGGTGCTGCACGACGGGAGTGGCCGCTCAACAGGCTCGGTCTGGCCAGTGACGGACTGCGGCAGCCCAGGAGAGTGCGGTATGGGACAGCGATCGATGGTGGTGTGAGTTGTGAAGAGCACTTATAAAGTGGTGAATGGCGAATTCTGACTGGTGAGTGGCTGAGCGAGGAGCCGTTCGAAAAACCAACAAGACAAGTCTACAGTACTGTCTGCATACAGTCGGTCGGTACATGCTGCAGTACCTAACGTTGGCTGGGGCCGCGACACCACCCGCTGATCCCTTTCCCTCCCAGGCCAGGCTTCCCTTCCTTGTCTGCGTACTCCTGCTCTTCAGCTTCACCTTTGCTCTCTACATACTCTACTCTACTCTACTCTCTCTTTCTCGATACCTCTTCTCTCGACCGCTACAACAGGCACGACAAGCACAGCTCCCGCCACCGCTGCCATCGCCGCTGACCACTCTCTTTTCGTTCTCTTTCGCGTCCTATCGCATTCTATCTTCCACCTCTGCGCTGGCGTAGTCTGACTGCAACGAGCGCTCTCTTGCCGTCCTGTTCGCCGCTTGTATTCCTCGTTTCCTGCTTTCGTCCACTTTCACCACAACAAAACCCACAATTCAGCTTCGGCCATTCGACCGACTTTCCACTGTCACCACCACCTTCGTTACTATTTGCGATAGCGCCGACCGTTCGAGAATACTCACACGACCGTCTACTTGCCAATCACGCACGCATTCTCGCTCTTTAGCCTATCCGACGTTGACGACCGCCTGATCACGTTCAACGCGACCACAACAACTACCGCTGCTGTCGCTTCTGCTGCTTGCGAGCCTTGCATTGCTCTCCAACACATTCGCTACTCCAACGGCTACAACATCCCACAGACTACCTTGATTCGTCGATCACGAGTCTCCACATTCCGCACCCTTCGAAACAGAACACATCCCACCCGTTCCTATGCCAAGTCGCAGCTCTCACTCACCTTCATTGCGCAAGATGGAAATGGGCTCGAGATATGGTGGCACATCTAGGACATCTTTCAAGTTTGGCAACATTGTTGGAGACCCGTTCCCACTTGCGACAGTTGGAATTGGCTTGGTGAGACTCCATTCTCGTGGCAAAGACGCCTTTTGCGACCCTGAGTTGCCTTACTGACATTGTTTTCTACAGGCCGGCTGGATCATTGCTTTCGTGAGCTCCATCATCAGTGATATCAACAGTGGGTTTCCTAATTTCGCCTGGTGGGCGCTTGTCTACTTCTTCTTCTGCATAGTCGGCGTTGTCGTCGCTGTCGGAACCGACTCGGTCTATACTTATCATGTCGCCATTGTCGGGTTCCTTGCTGCGGGCCTCGTATTCACGACTTCCTCAGTAAACTCGCTGATCTACTATTCCGAGCCTGCTAAAGAGGCTGCCGCTGCCGGATTCATCCTGCTATCAATGGTTGCCGTATGTCCCTCTCAATCATCGCCCAAGCGATTGCCAACTTACTGATGTAACGCAGATTGTCTGGATCTTCTACTACGGCTCACAGCCAACTGCTTCGCATAGGCGCACAATGGATGCGTTTGCTCTTCACAAAGAACGCTCATCCAGTGGCCGCAACAGCAGACACATGACTCAATCATATGCTCGCCCGGAAACCACCCATTCCAGCTCTCACGCACCTCAAATGTACAACAGCAACCAGCTCGCAGGATTCGAGACGGCATCGCCTGTCGTGACGAGTTTCCCACAGAACAACCAGGCTCTGGCCAACAATATCGCCCTGAATCAATGGCTCGCTTCCCACAACCAGTCAACAACCCACCACAGGCTACTGGAAGTCCTGCAGCATTGCCATCCACCCCAAAACTGGCCGAGGCTGAAGGCAACACCGCTGGGCAGCCAACAGACTACCCATACCGTGCCAAAGCCATCTATAGCTACGACGCCAACCCAGACGATGCCAATGAGATCAGCTTTGCGAAGCACGAAATACTCGAGGTCTCTGACGTCAGTGGGAGATGGTGGCAGGCCAAGAAAGAGAATGGAGAGACGGGGATTGCCCCTTCAAACTATCTCATTCTGTTGTAACAAAAATGACGTCTCTTCGCGTGGCGCCAACCCTGGCTGCGATGTATTTTGGGTGTTACTTGTTTCCCCAAAACAAACATGCAATGGGACATGCACTTACGATCTTTTCATTTACCTCTCGTCTCAAATCTTGATGTGGAAACCCCCACAGCAGGAAAGAAGGATTTCGCTGTAATCAGACCTTAGGGCTCTCCTTCCTTTCTATATGTGCAGCAGAGGAGCTCTACTAACGGGCTTCAATGGGAGGATAAACGCGGTGTCGATTCCTCCTGCTACAACCATGTGATATCCTACTGGTCTCTGCGAAGGCGTTCCCTTTTTAATGAAGCGATTCTTTCCTTACATGTTTCTTTTCTTCCCTTCTCACGTGAGGTAAGGTGGCTGGTTCTGCTCCACCCTAGCTCAATTCTATTCTCATATATCTATTCTCTCGCGGCGGCGCCGGCGGCGGCCTCTTCTGGCTACGTGACGTGACGCTATGCAATCTTGGACAATGCCAAATTTTCATTTATCTCCAAATCAACCTCATCTCGCGTCATATCCATATAGATGCTTTTTTNAAAAAAAAAANTCCTATATCTCAGTCACAAGAGACATGCACAAAGCATCGAGAACTCTACTCACTAAAGCTAGCACCTGGCATGCACAATACTACGACACCGCCCAGGATCTTCTCCACATTCGATCTGGAGGCTGATGGGGGCATCGGTAGCTTTGCCTGTGCGTGTCACAGGCGTATAAAAATTGCAACTTTCTTTTCCCACTTCCCCAGCCTGTGGCACAGCGGTTCGATGCCTAGGCTGGCTGGGGTTGCTGGGTTGGTGGCACGGCCAAGCTTCCACGGTTACACGTACAGTGCCTTTCGCGCCTGTTCGAAAGGCGAATCCTGGCGCTTTCCGGATCCGACCTGTTCATTACTCGTCGCGGGTTGCGTGTCTCTTCAGTATCTACTTCTGATGACCGAATAGGAGGCTTGCATGGCTGGATACTCATTCACTCGTGTTCTGCTACAAGTAGCGAGATCGAGAAGGGATATCGAGAGTTGCAATCTGAAACCCATATGGTGTTAGGTTGCAAGTAGGCATAACTGGTAGGAGCTTGACTCGCGCCGTGCTGCTAGCTTCTGCTAAGTTGTACCTCTACTGGCACGACTCCTCTTGATCGAGCTTGATGCAAGCCGCAAATTTACACTTTCGCATAGTGATGTTGGGATACATGTCTGTGGAGAAGGCTGCTGGACATGCCTGGCCGACTTTATGGGTTGGAGATTGAAGGACTACGATGCTTGTGGATCAACATTGTAAGTTTCAAATATTAAGTATCAAGGCCTTGATATTGATTGGTTTGGCTAGTATGAAAGCGCCGTGGTCTTGCCAGATATGGTTTCAAGTCTGACACGACTTAGGCAGCGCTCAGTTGAAGCGCACACCGGGATCAGCATATCCACTGTTGTACTGCTGCTAGTGAAGTCTCCTGTTCTGCTCGTAGAAATCCACCCTGGTATTCCTGGCCTTGTAGCTTGAGACGGGGAACGGATGGAACTCTCTTCATCTCGGCTCTGGGGGGAGGCTCGGTAAAAGCGGATCTCAGCGACATCGGAATGGACGACGGTCCTGGATGAGCATTGTTTCATGGTGCCTCAGTGGGTGCCACAGATGATGTGCGTGTTGGGATTGTTTCTGGATATACTTCCAGACGTACTCCCGCAGCTGACCAACTCAGAGTCATCGTTTGGTGGTTTAGGACGTATCTTGACGGAGCCTGAAGCTCGAGCAGGCGGCTTGGAATTGGCGATTTTGAGCTGATACTATTCAGCATTCGTTCAGAAGTTGGCTCGCGATACGTCGTTCCACAACGGTGATTGAGTCTGAAATTCCCTGTGTTCGTCATGAATCATCCGAAAAAAGCACTGTTGGTCGAAGCCTGATGGAAGAAGGATGAGCGCACTGCCAGAACCATCTCATCCCTTCGATTCAATCGTTTTGCCGAGCTCCTCAAGCTTCTTCCGACGTTCTTCCGCATTATTCTTTTCCTCTGCGATGATCTGATCCAGTACCGTGGTGCTAGCTTGTAGCTGCGACACGACTTGCCTCTCATACTGAGCACTCCAAGCGCCTCCAGCGCCCAACCCTCCGCCTGACTGATCCGCTTTGTCGGGCAGTTGGGCAGTAGGCTCAACATTACCCTCAAAGACATAGTCCGGTTTCTTTCCCTTGCCCCTCCCCTTCTTCACCTTCAACCAATTGAACTGGTCCTCCGAGCTCAGCGTCTTGAAGAAATCCTGGGTTGGCTCGTTGAAATCGATCGTCTCTAGCTTTTCGGCCACGATCAAGTTCTTCGCCTTTTGTCGCTCCTGCTGCTCCTCTGTACCGTAAGGGCTCAGAACGAGGTAATGCTCCCTGTATACCGCCTTCTCGCCGCTCTCCGGAGGGAAATACAGCCTGATTTCGACGCCGAACTCGCCGTACCCGGTCTCGCTGATCTCAAAACTGCCAGTACTCGTAGGTGTTTCGATCGTCCTGCTGGCATCCGTGTAGGTGTGGTGCAGTTTGAACTGCACCTTCTTCAGCCATGAGCTGATGTCTGGTCCATTAGGAAGCGGCCGCACGTACACCTTCCAGCCTTTGGTGTGTCCATGTGGCGCGGGGTCTGGGTAGCCTGGGTGAGGTAGATTGTGCGCCTCGTTCCCGATCACAAAGTGTCGTGACACTTTGAGCCCCTTGACACGCTTTGATGATGATGCGGCCGGCATGGTCGAGATGTGCGCAGTGCTCGATGAGAAACTAACTTGTACGCGAACCTCAAATGCAATTGCTACTTGATCAACGCGTTTCACGTGCTTGGATGCATCTCGGAGATGATCTAATCTAATCGATCTACCCGCCAAGCTACCATATGCTGTATGTAATGACATCAGGATCTGCTATACCATTGGCCATCGAGGCAATGGATCTGGAGAGTTTCACGTTGACAGGCACAAATTCATCTATTCTCACAGCTGCGCTCCAACCTTCAAGACGGTGTTATTGCATTGACATAAAGGCGTCTCTGGGCTCATTCCGTTTATCAGGAGCAGATTGATCTGCCAAAAAACGTCATGGCTGCTTCAGCTAGCGCAGCAGCTGTTAAGAAGAAGGTCGTGGTGTGTGGAGGGAATGGCTTCTTAGGGAGTCGCATTTGCAAGGCTGCTGTTGGCAGAGGATGGGAAGTTACATCAATCAGGTGAGACACGGAGCAGAGTGCGAACCAATGTTAGTGATTTATTCTTCTAATCCTCTTCCAATTCAGTCGATCGGGTGAACCTTCGTGGCCATCAGTCTCCTCCCACCAGACTGCTCCACAGTGGAGCAAAAGCGTCACATGGCGAAGGGCAAACATCTTAGAACCAGCAACGTATAGTAACGACCTGGACGGTGCCGATGCGGTTGTGCACAGCATGGGCATCCTACTGGAAGCCGACTACAAAGGCGTCGTGACAGGCAAGGAGTCACCCGTATCCGGTCTCAGGCGGGCATTTAGCAAGGAGAAGCTTGGGGGTGACCATAACCCACTGGAGAAGGGTGTAGGAGAGGGTATCAAGGCGGGAGAGAGCGACGGCCAGCTGACATACGAGCTCATGAACCGCGATAGCGCCCTTACGCTGGCAAGAGAAGCGAACGCCATGAACGTCAAACAATTCGCGTACATATCTGCAGCTGCCGGTGCGCCAATCCTGCCCGGAAGGTACATAAGCACCAAGAGGGAGGCTGAGGATGGCATTGCGACTTCTTTCCCCAGGATGCGCTCTCTGTTCATACGGCCGGGATTCATGTACGACTCGAGCAGAGGCTTCACTGTGCCGATGGCCGCTGTCACTTACGGCGGTTTTCTTGCGAATAGCCTGACAGGTGGAAATCTAACTTGGCTGATGGGAGCCGGAGGGAGCAAGCCACTCAAAGCAGATCTTGTCGCCGAGGCTGTCATTGAAGGNCTGGCAGATGAGGAGGTCAAAGGCCCAATCGAGATCAGTGAGATCGAGACGCTGGCCACCAGAGCGTGGAGAAGGGGCATGTTGTGATTTCATCGTCCAAGAGCTCGGCTGAAAGCCAGTCGAACCAAGCTCCACTCCCCATGACTTGTACAGCAGAATGGCACTTCCCAGGATCTAATCAATTGTACGATATCGCAGAGAGCAATACTTCGTCAGCCATACAATTATCAACTTGTGTATTCGTAGTCACTTATGGGTGCTGATGGCTTCATCTAATCTCAGTGATATTTCTGCTCATTGGAGTTATTCTATTTATATCGCAGACGGTTTATAAGTACTGCAAACGGCGTCGTATCGAGAATGCTACATGCTGGAGTAACAGTATCTCTTCCTTCCATGAAGGCACACACCTTTCCTTCATGATTACTCGACTGTTGATCTTACGTATGTATCTGTGATTAGATCCTCTTGCTGGTTGCTTGAGGCGGGGATGCTTCTGAACGCATGATACGAGGGGAGTTGATTGTTCGCAACGCAGTTGCCCGTACTTCGCTGTAGCGGCACCACAAGGGACATATGTCCGTTGCATGTGGAGAAATGCACAGAAGGAGCCATACATGGCCTGTCCCGTCCTGTATATTCTGTGCTGTCAAGGTCCACAGAGTACTGCACGAAGTGTCAGTGCCGATGTTGGCCTTCATCGCTGGCCTCCGCATAAACATCGAGTCATAATCCGCCAACGTAGCAAGCATTTATCCATGTTCTTACCTGCCCAGACGACGGAAAATATACAGGCATTATGCCATCGCTCTCAACTCATGACCTTCATATGGGATCGCCGCTATATTTATGCGGGCTTGTCAGCAGAAATGGTCGACGATTAGTAGGGGCCTGGGCATTCAAACGTCGAATCCATCAACGCTAGGCGATGTCACCGTGATGCGCAATGATCTGCACACTCAACGATCAACCTTCCTGTTCCTGCACCGCTGCGATAACTTGTTACTGACTAGGCACTGCAGTCTGCCTACTACATCGTCTATGGCCATATCAAGAAACCGACCCCTTCCTTGCCCAACGCATACGGTACAAGTTCAATGCTGCTAATGCGCTCTCAGTACCATTGCAGCACCTTCTCGGCTAATGCTGGCAACGTAGCATTCAACATCACCAACGAAACTCTATTCAAGAGTCGAATACGTGTGGGTCTTCTCGGCAACCCACACGAAGCTGCATGTCGCTGGGTATGCTGCCGTCCCGGATCGTTAACGCCTTCAGTGAGTGACGGCGATGTCCATATCGAAAGGGTGTATATATACATAACGACCATGCATCGCCTTCATGGAGCCACCCCAAGGCTCCTGAGACGTTTTGCAATCGTTCTAGCGTCCGCCACTATCTTGTATAAAATGGTTTTACCAATTATCCACCAATTATGTCTCGGACTGATGGCTTTTGGAACTGTCTCATGTGCACCCAGCAGGCTGCTCAGCAAAAGAGCACCAAGCATTGATGTACTTGGAGGTGTTAACTTCCCTGATCCTGGCTTATTTCAAGATAATGGCATCTCCTACGTCTTCGGCACTGTTGATGGGGCGGGAAACGATGTTCCTGTGACTAGCAACGGCAACTTCTTCAATACTGGAGGTTGGTCTGGAAGAAGTGATGCCTTTCCTGCCGGAAATGAGCCNTCATGGGCGAAACAGTACACTACCTGGGCTCCAGACGTTGTGAAGGTGGACTTTGATCCTCCCTATGCAATGTATTACGCGGCCGAGATCCAGGGTAATGGTGGCCAGCCTCATTGCCTTGGACTTGCACGCAGTACATCGCCAGGTAGCGGCTACTTCGACGGTTCGACGAGTTCCTTCATTTGCCCCAGCGATCAAGGTGGTGCCATCGACCCGGAAGCTTTTACGGATGATAATGGAAGCCTGTATCTCCTTTACAAGATCGACACCCCATTCGAAGGAGGTGGCCCTTGTGCTTCGACTGATACAGACAAGGTCACACCGATAATGTTACAGCCTCTTCAACCTGATGGCTTCTCATTCAATGGTGACGCAGTCGAGGTCTATTACAATGAGGAAGGTGTGGGAATTGAAGCCCCATCACTTGTCAAGTCGAATGGCGTCTATTTTCTCTTCTTCTCTGTCGGCTGCTATGCTACAAACGAGTACCGGACGGATTATGTCACTGCCACGAATGTGGAAGGACCTTACGGTAATCGCCAGACACTGGTCCAGACTGGCGACTACGGACTCTATGGCCCTGGCGGACTGGACGTCCTTTCCAATGGCCAGTGCGTTTTCCATTCGTTGAAGACCGACAATGATATAAACGACGGCCGAGTGCTGAATACAGGGACGATTTCCTTTAGCGGGACAAGTGCAACACTGAACTAACGATTCTGACGAGAATTCTTTTTCATCGCCGTCAATGAATGTCAGTTTTAAGTACTATCCAGCTATGGCACGTTGACATCCATACATACAAGTGGACTGATTTGATGTCGCATGATGTTCAAAATTGCGCAAGATGGTAGCTACTATATTATGAATGATGAAAGCAAAGTGAGATTCTTGGGGCAACGGACGTAAATTCTGTCATAATACGTGAGTTGTGAAATGCAGATGAGTGCTAGTTTGCTACTTGGAAGAGACACAATATTGAATGTAATAGCAGACAGTTTGTTTCAGTACAGTTCCTGGTATAAACCTCTACAACGTAAGTAAAGGATTTCGTGATATGTCGGCCGTGTGCAAGTCACCACACGATTGCAACGCTCGTCTGCATGTCACGCTGTTTCTCTGTACATAAGGCCGTAATGACGAGGATACTCGATAGGTTCGTGGAGAGGGGAGACGATGTGTACATCTAAAATCCAGCCCACTGCAAAGAGATGCGCTTTGCACAGAAACACCTTTATGACACCTTTTGGAGGAGTAAATTCAAGTTTAATCCTCACAGCCGAATCCACTGCCGGGCCTGCTATTCGCGTCACAACTACCAGGCAGGGTATAGAATGGCTGAGCAAACCGACAAACGTATGACCAGTGACAATCGCAACCACTTTTTCACTCCTTCCACTCTGATAAATCATCAAATCCGTAGTCCTCGACTGGGACACTGTTTGCTGGGGGCCACGAGAAGAAAGATCAGCTTTCCCAATCCTGACCAAGTTATAGCACCCAGAATCGTATAGAAGACCCAGATGCCCCAAGCTGTCTCCGGGTTGAAGAGATGAGGTGCTCCAGGAGGCAATTTCTGAGCTTTGTCGACCAAGGGACGAAGCTTGCTTTCATACGCCTTGAATGCGGCACTGGGATCATTTGGATGTTGGATTATCGCGCCGGCAAGATCGTACGCTCCAACAAGGGCAACGGTAGTTCCCATCCCTGAAATGGGAGAGGGGCAATAGCTGAGACTCTGTCAGATAACATTCAAACTCACGATGTTCTTGTGGAAGCCTGAGAATTGGACTTACCCAGCATCACCAAGTAGCACAACCCTTCCCTTACTCCATTTGTCCATCTTGACCTGACCAATCATGGCATAGTAGAAGTCATCAGCAGCTTCCATTTCACGGACCAGTCTCTCACTTTCCCAGCCGGCACCTTGAAAGTATTCTTTGAGAAGCGCTTTTTGAGCTTGAACTCCTCTACGCCCCTCATCTGCAACCTGTGGTAACCGGTCGTCTTTGTCGTTTATGATGCTCATGAGCGCTGTCACCTTGTCTTTTCGATCACTGGGCCTGATCATGGCAGTTCTCCTGCCCGGCGCATTGTACCATTTTCCCCAATCGGAGTCCGTCTCTCGTCTGGGCATGGTAAAGTACCCAGTATACATGCCCAAACGACAAACCCGCTCCTTCTCGCCTTCCTCACCCCAGACCATGCTACGGGTTCGACTCTGCAGGCCATCGGCACCGACAACGAAGTCAAAGCTGCGGCTCTCGCCGCTTTTGGCGAATCGAACGTTAACTTTCTGACCGTCTTGCTCCAGCTCTGCCAGATAGTCTCCGAACAGAAAGTCGATGCCAGCGCCCCCAGCTTTTTTAACGTCATCGCTTATCGATCGGCTTCTGCTGTAACAGAGATATGCTAGCCTACCTCTCAGGATCTCCAAATCGCTTGTACCGGTCTGTACCTGGCCAGACTTGTCCGCAGCGAAGTATGCCTTGACTGTGCTTTGCGAATCCACAAATTGCAGGCCTTCCTCGCCAGTCACGGCGGATCGGATTGCATGGTCCAGCCCAAGTTTGCGGATCACGGTCGCACCTGCACCGCGAATGTCGATGTTCTGTCCCTGGCTACGGACTGAACTCGCACGCTCGAGTATTGTTATGTGTGGCTTTTCCTTTGCTTGGTCGGGAGATGAGAGTAAGAAGCTGGCAAGCACTGGACCGGCTACACCACAGCCAACGATCAAGATAGATAAAGGTGCCATTGGATCAGATTAAGTAGAATGATGTTAATTAAATCGTGCTTTTGGGAACAAATTTCGGGAACAAAAATTGACAAGGTGGATGGCGATACTATTCGTATACTTTATATACATTGGACCTCGTCGTGGGAGTCCACTTCCACCAGTTACACCGTGGCGTCCATTGAGGTCCCAAATTCTACGCTCTATTCCCATTCCGCTTGCAGGAAACGTGCCGAGCCAAACATGATTGTGACAGCACTCCCGTCCCTGGCATGAAGACGCCAAGAACCTTAAGAGACTATGGTGACGTCACCGGCAATAAAGATGCCGGTAGCCGCCCGCACAGGCTTGACAGGGAAGGAAGCAACATGTTTTTCTATCACCGGGTCCGCTCAGTTTGCAGCGATCATCTGGTTCAGCCCTGAAGTGTAGAAAAATTCGAGGCTCAAAGGAGGAGATTCAATCCAATCAGCCAAGATCATCTTTATTATTGACAAATAGTGATTTGAGCTTCATTCGAGAGGCTGCTCGTAGAAAGCAATACAACAGACCGCGATGTTAAAAGTCAGGTAGGATTCTAGGCATTTCGGACGAGCGACATCAATCCTTCGAACAAGTACGGTCACCTCTTGTCTAAGCCCAGCAATGATAATGGAACCATTCTGGATTGAGACCGAAGATTGGCATACAGCCGGCGAGCCGTTTAGAATCGTGCATCGCCTGCCTGAACACTCCCTCGTAGCAAGCCTTTCTGTAGCCGATCAACGACTCCACGTATTACGAACACCTGGCCATCCCTTGGATCTACTCCGCCAGTCGTTATGCCATGAGCCGAGAGGGCATGCTGACATGTATGGTGGTTTCATAACCGCCCCAAATGATGGCGAAGCACACTTTGGCGTCCTGTTCTGGCACAAGGACGGCTTCTCAACCGCTTGCGGGCACGGCACGATTGCTCTGGCTTACTGGGCTGTTGCCAACGGTATTGTCGAGGCGCCAGAAAATGGCGTCTTGGACATTGTCGTCGACGTTCCTTCCGGCCGCGTCACAGCAAGGGTTTCTTTCATTGAAAGGCGAATCTCCAGTGTTGGATTTGTCAATGTTGCAAGCTATCGGGTAGCCAGTGCGATCCCAGTACGTTTGTTGACAGACCGAGGCACCAGAGAGGTGAAACTAGACCTAGCCTTTGGGGGTGCAATATATGCCTGTGTAGATGCAGACGACCTGGACTGCCAGATCCAGCCAGGAAATTATCAAAAATTCGTCGATTTCCAGCGTCAGATCAAACAACAGCTTGTAGACTTCAGATACATGGATGTGTATGACATCTATGGCGTCTGCTTCTTCCAGCACCTGGACGACGATGGTGCTACCATCACGCAGAAGAACGTGGTTGTATTCGCCGATGGCCAGATTGACCGGTCTCCATGTGGTTCCGGTTCTGCAGCCCGAGTAGCCGTTCTCCTAGCTCAAGGAAGGCTGGCAGGGTCGAAAAAGCTTTTGCATCATTCCATTATCGATACAACTTTCGAGGCGAGAGTCGAGGCCCTCTGCGACAGGAGCCCCACGATTTGGCCTGCATGTATTCCATGCGTGAAGGGATCAGCACGCCTCATCGGCTACATGAAGTTTTACATCGATCCAACAGATCCTACATATCCCGGCTTTCTGTTCAGGTAATGGCGAAAGTCGATCACCATTGTCCTGTCCAACCTGCAGTAATACGTTCCATCCCCAAACATTTTGCATCGCCTGTTCGTAACCCTCGCAAAGACACTCTGTGCGGGCCGTTAATAGACTGGCGAGAGAGAGACGGAAATGAATTCATATATACATGGTAAATGCCTGGCGTTTGAGCCCTTGTAGGCGTAAAGAAGTCGATGTGCATAGTGAGACAAATTGTTATTAAGATGTAGCGCCGTTATCCGGATTAAAAAGCTGACTGAACTTTTAAGGTCCTCTGTTTCAGACTCATAGTTTAGTTGAGTACTGCTCAAGCCGCTTCTTCATCCTTAGAGGAAACCGTCTCCTCGTCTTTGGAGCTAGCAGTCTCCTCATCCATGGAATTTGAAGATCTCGCCTGATCGATTTGGTGGTAGTCTCCGGGTTGCTTACTACCATTTGGAACCCAAAAGCGACGATCGAATCTCGTGAACAAAAGAGTGTACACGATGATAATCTCGAACGCGAGTTCAAGGACGTAAAAGGCAGCTTTTGTATCATACCAGCTCGGATCGAAAGCAGGACGAGGTTTTGCCCAGATTGTGCCTGCGCGGAAGCCAGAAGTGAAGAGAACGAAGAAAAGGACAATTCCAAGGATGATTCTTTTCGTGCTGATGGGCCCGACGCCAAATTCCTGTCGCTTCGAGGATCTCGGCATAGCGAAAGGCAGAGCTAATATCACTGCTGAAATGATGTTGAAGATGGCAAAGTAAAGAAGCGCAGCTCGCTGAACCCACAAGGCTGCAGTCCTTAATTTGGTATCCAAGGTGTAAAAGGAGACAACGGCGAACGCGATCACCAAAGCCAGAGCGATTGGCATGATACCATAGAAAAGGCCGGAGACCATTTTCACGGGGCGGCTGTACCCCATGACAGGTTGTGTCGCTCGTAGGATTCTCTGTGCCAGCACCTGGGCCACGATGTAGAGGACGAGTACTCCGGCATTGGTGAAGATCAGGGCTGCGATAGCCAACCTGATGTTGTGAGGGCGGGTTGTCCAAGCGATTCTCAATACACAGGTCACCACACGAGACATGCAGAATCCGAAAAGCGCACCAGACATGACGAAGTAGTGTCCCCTCCGGCGATTCTTCGTGAAAATGAACATGTTGCCCGCTGCGCCAGCCAGATAAAGGGCAAGGAATACTGCGAGGATGGGAATGTCTTCATCCACCACAGGGCTCCCACCAACACTTGCGGTTTTTGGAGCATAAGGAGGCTGCGTGTGCACGGTCAGTCATCTCTGCCATCCAATTCTTGTCGTTCAGTTCGGCCCAGATATACTCACACCTGGGGGTTTCTGGTTGTGTTCCATTGTATTGGTATGGCCTTAGCAAAGCTTGGATATGGAAAGTAATCAAGACCGACATATTGGCTGCTGTAGCATTAAATAAGAGCAATTCCAGGTTCCCGGACACTCGGACCTTTGTTGCCAGACCGTTGATGTTGGCAAATGCATCTTGGTCACAAATGCCGGATCCGACGCACAGGTCGGGTCACAATTCGGGCCAAGCCAGAAAGCTTCGACGTTATGCCCTTACCCCTGGCCCGAATGCGGCGCCGAAGCTTCCGCTTGGTCGCAACTTGATCATTACCGTGTCTTGCATGTCTCGGACGCCTAAAGACATCAATCTCTCATTACGACAATACACAGAAAACAATGGCCGAACAACCTCCTTTAAAGAGAGTGCGGAAAGGGACCAAGAGTTGTGTTGAATGTAAAAGCAGCCTTTCCACGCTTAGAGGTGAGCTCGCTGACATTCGAATGTAGGTAGACAGCGAAAGGTCCGCTGTGTCTGGGACTCGGACCACGCAGATGCGTGCCAAAATTGCTTGGCCCGAGGGCGGAAGTGTGCAGACCAGACGCGAATGATGACCACTCCGGAAACAATAAGTCTTCGATCCCGAGACCGAATAAGTCGGTTAGAAGATAAAGTAGACAGCCTGCTCAAGCTTGTCAAAAGCTTAGAGGCAAGGATCGACGGCGGTTCCGATCCGAACGCTGAACAAGCAATTGCAAGGTCGTCCGATCCAAATGCAATTGGCTCAAGCATCAAGGAGCCGAATGAAGGAGTGCTATTAGAAGATAGACGAACCGACTCTCTATCAAATTCAGATTTGTCGGATGTCTCTCCTTCTAACCCGCCAGTTCATCTGTTGCAGCTGTTCGACAATAGCTGGTTGGCCCATCATGGGACTAACCCTCAACCGGTAGCCTCGACGATGCGTCCTGGACACCAACCACAGCCTAAGAATGCAGCAGCCCTCAGAGCTCTTTTGCCAACACGGACTGATATGTTGGTGATAAGTGCCTGCGCCTCGTCATGGCTGCAAATGTATAACGGCTTGTTCCCAATGATAAATGTCATGCAAACCGGAGCCGAAATGCTCACCACGTATGACATGATCCTCCGCACACCGTCTGCTGATGCGACAGATATATCTGCTCTACTACTATCAATCGCAATGACAGTGCAGCAAGCATCCCAACAAGTCCTTTGTAGTATTCTAGGAACCACAGGAGATGCTGCAGCCTACATTCAGAAGATATCAGACACCGTCAACAATGTAGTCATCTCGGACGACGCCGTAATATCAACCTACAAAGGCATTGAAACGGCGCTTCTCCTCTTGAGGCTGTAAGTGGAACTATTCTTGTTATCATGAAGTTTGCACACCGCTGATGTATTCGATAAAGCGATCTTGGTTTTGCAAAAGTGAGAAGGATGTGGATTTTGTTGCACAGAGTCATCGCTGTGGCAGAGATAATGGGCCTTCCACAGGCCGCAATGTCAGGAGTACGCGAACAAGACCAATCGACGAGCGAAGAGTCTAATAATACTGGACGAAACTCGCCAGTCTCACGTGATAGAGAGGGAAAGGCGATCCTTTGGGTGTCTATTTGTTCAGTCAATAGGCTCATGTCCATGACCTGGTCCCTTCCGATCAACACTTCCAAGTACTCCATACCGGCGAAGGAGGTCATTGACAACGAGGGCAAAGTAATTTCACAGGCTTACCTCTGGAGCATGGCTGACAACGCTGATCGGATCCTCCAACTAGACATCAACCGTTTCACAGAGGAGGCGCCACTGACTGCTTTCAACGCTGCAATAGAAATAGATCAACATCTACGCACGCTTGCCGCCAAAGCACCAAAGTCGTGGTGGAAGGTCGACTGGGAAGAACTATCAGTCGATGCGATCCTTCAGTTCTGGCATTGTTATCTCTTGGCGAGGGCACACATGCCTTTTGCGCTAGCAAATGATGCGCAGCAGTACGCTTTCAGCTACACAACCTGTCTCGGTGCCTGTCAAGAACTGGTGAGGAGATACCTTTCCCTACGCAAATTGCTTCCTCCAGGCTTCTGTGCAAACCATGTAATCGACCTCCAGGCCTTCACGGCGGCGGTCTTTCTTTTGCTTGCGGCTCATGGAAACTTTGCTGGCACTGTGTCGACGGCCCCCTCAGAGATTGAGGGCTCAGTGAGCGAGATTATCCAGGTCATGGAGACATTAGTGACGGGGCTTAGCTGGACGTTCGCACACCCTGCCGCCTCCGCCTTGCGATCGCTCAAGTCACTATTGGAAGACCCATCCTCACAAAGCTCTATGAGGGTCTCATTGAGTCTGCCTCTCGTAGGAAAGATTTTCGTGTCACGTAAGGGAACCTCTACCGCCAAACCGCCGCCACAACGCCTCCTGCAGCAGCATACGACTGCTCATCCACCGCTCCAGACTATTGTCACCGACCAGGCCAACCAGCACGACTTTGCGAGTCAAAACATGACGAACGAGTTGGCCTATTCCTTCGAAGTCTTAGATGAGCACTCTTTCTTCAACGATGCAATATTCGATCAAGAACCCTGGCTGAACTGGGAGCATTCCCCAATGGCCACCTGACGTTGGGACGGACATTTTGTATCCCCTGCTTTATACCTTTGGGACACATGCTAGTCACCGATATCGAAAGCTTAGAAGTTTGGGGAGTGGTTGGTAAATTTTCACAAGAAATAATTTGAGGAAAAACGCTGAAGTGAAGTAAAATGAACTATGCTCATGAAATGCCTAGCCGACAAGCCGTCGCGCTGCTCCTTCTATGATTTTCGCGACCCTCTCCGTCATGGCGCGTGCTCCTTGCCAATCATGAGCCTCGATGGCATCCGTGATGGCAGGGAAAAGCGCGACCTTGCGACCATCCCTGGTACTAGGACCGAAGATGACGTGTTTGAACTGTCCTCGTCCAGGAACACCATACACGGCATCCTCCTCGTCTCTCACTCTGTGGCCGTGTTCATCGAAGTCGTTATCTGGGATGTCCAGGAGCCAAGTATCAAACGCGCTCAGGCGATTATTATAATCGAACCGCCTCAACGCGTACTGCGCCGTCTCGAGGCCTCCGCGGCCTAGCACGTTCGCAACCCATTCATCTTCGAATTCGTGAATTTTCCCAGCACTGTCTACCAATTTCTGTGCGGCAGCACGCAGGGGATCGAGGGTGAAGCTCGTTGCTTGTGCGAGTGTGGCCTCATCAGGTTTTTCTTTCCCGGTCTCTACAGCATATTCAAGTGTGGCGGATTGACTCAGTTGGTCTATGTAGCCAGTCAATTTTTCGGCGTAATCTCGCATGTTGAAAGGAATTAATGGACGGTCGGAAAGCTCCAGTATAAGTAACGCCCAAATTTGGGCAAGGGTGCGATGGTATGGCAGACCGTCAGGATCGCCGTATTTCAACATCCAGTCAGCTGTCTCGTAGCATGAATGTGATGGGTAACCAGAGTCCTCGCCCTTGAAACCGAAATCCAACGATGACATTCCCGCTATGTCCTGAAACGCCACGGAGTCTCCTGTGGCCCCGATATCTCCCAATATCTGTCCTCTCTCTCTCCAAAGCTGTCCAATAGTTTTGCTGTCATTCGATCTGGGATCGTTGACTCGATCGAGGACCTCCATCAGCGGCCGTTGCAAAAGTGGCGAACCTGACGCGTGAAAGTCAGGGCCGTAGACACCAGCACCGACGTTCAGATAAGCAACACCGTTGTCGCGCAGAAAGTCGGCGTTGTCCTCGACGTATTCGGTGCTTCCCATCAGATTGAATTCAGACGCGTCCCAACTAACGAATTCAATTGTCCGCAGTGGCCGCCAACCAAGTTTCCTCAGCTGTGAGAAGATGGAGACGAGTTCGAGCAATACGGTACTACCGCTGCCACCGTCGATCGCACCAAAACACCAGCTGTCTCTGTTATTTCCCACGACAATCTTCATGCTTGCCGTCTCCATCCCCTCGATCAAGCCGTGGAGATTCCAGATCGGTTGCTGCTCGTTGGACTCTATGTGATTTGACATGGACACCACTGGCGTTTTCATGTCATCGTCACCGGCAAGCGCGGCGCCACTAAACCAGTGTATCTTGTCTCCAAAATTTGCATCACCGCCGCGCCAGGATTTCGGAACTTTCACGCCACTTCCTCCATGCATAGTTAGGTTCTGTAGCAGTACTCTCGCATCCCGCCACGCCAGAGGAATAGATGGGATGTTGGGAAGGGCTGGATTGTCGATACTGGGTATCCGCTGTGCGCCTTTGGCGCTCGCCCAGCCAGGAGTCAGCGGATCTCCAACGACCCAACTGGACAACGCTACACTTTCACGCTGAACAGAATCGTCGGGCCTCCAAGGGCCGTCCGGCCAGACAGCCCCTCTCCCTGTACCATCGATCGCCGGATCCGAGAACATGAGGACACCCGCACAACCAGCTTTTTCGGCTGCTTGCAATTTAGAAGCAGGGTCGGCTTGGGTTGCGCCGTATCTTATCAAAGCGATACTGCCCTTGACTTCAACACCTTCACTTTGAAGCCATTGGAAATCCTCTTGACTGCCACCGTTGGCATAGATCAAGTGTCCTGACGCGCTACCTTCCTTTGAATGGCCATGCCAAACAAGTGGTTGCTCTTTATCAGGATCGACCTGACCTTCTTGCAGGTTCGCACGCCAATAAGAGGGAGACTCCAAGTCGTGCCCAGCGTGCACAGAAACTTCGCTCTTCGCACCCTCCTGCTGAGTCTCAGGATAGTTCAGATACACAAAATATTCCATTAGCGCCAGGTCGTCGAACCCGCCATCTACCGTCCACCTCTCTTTCATCCATTCTGCCATGACGAAGTCACCCTTAGTTCCCGCAACATGGTCGTACGAGGTGATGTGACTTAGCCAGCTCTCCATCGAATCCCCACTGTCCGAAATATGCCCCTGTACATATGTCCGGACCGACTCAGGATCAAAACGTGTGCTGCCACTACGCAATCTGTTGGGGAAAACATCCAAAACGAAAAGGACGTAAACGACAGATCCAATCATGAAAAGTGCGAATAACCGTGCGGCCGTAGGCCCAGAAAGGCGGTATTTGAGAGGTATCCTGTCAGCAACGCGCGCAAGCCAGGGGTCGATACTTGTCGGTGTCGGCGCTGGTGCTGGAGGCGAGGCTGTTTCCTCGTTGCTGCCGTCCGGAACCGCACTGTAGAAACCTCTCAGACGAGGCAGTCGAAGGTTCGACAGCGTGGCCGAGAAGTTGTTCCATCGCTGCGAAAGCTTCGAGCGTAACCGTGCGCGATGATATAATCTGGAACTCCCATCTCCTTCGATCTGGCCAGGTTCGAGATAGTCAAGCTCTTCGATTTGTCGTCGGTCGTGCTCGGTGCTGTGGCCCCCCACTTCCGGTAAATGGAGGTCGCTATCCTCGCTGTTGCGTGGGGAATCTGCCGTCGGTGGCTTATATCTCTCCAGGCCACGCAGTTGCCCGTTCGATCCTCCGTTTAAAAGTCCCTGTCTCTCGGCTTCATCGTTATTGTCGCCAGTCGCGTGGAAGGCCTGCGACGAAGAAGGTCGTGAGGAGATCGCTTCATCGTATGTTGGGATAGGGAGGTGCGAATAGGGTCGAGCGTCTCCGTCGTTAACATCGTGGTCGTGGTCGTATGGAGGCATTTTTCGAGACTCGATGCTCGTGATCAAATAAAGACCTTGCGCCGCACGGATATCGTCTCGTGCTTACGTCGTCGCCATTAGTCCCTTGTTCGCCGCTGCCCCATTCCTAGAGGGCCTTGAGTATCAATGACCGACGTGAACGCTGTCGGCGGCACACGGACGTTCACGGTGACATATGATCAGAGTGTGGAGCCTCCCAAGACCCTTCCAAGCAAGGCTGTCGCGATGAGATAGCTTGGCCGCAGTGCCCCCTTAAAGTATCGCATGTCTCGGTCCTGGAGTGGATCGGAACGCCCGCGTCATGTTCCAGAACCGGATGGATGCCTCGACTTATGACCTTGAGCTATTCGAGGTCACCGCTGCAAACGACGAGAAGGAATTGGAAAAACTACAGTGAGGTGAAGATACGACATGGCTTATATTGAGAACGACGAGCAGATTCATTTAGGAATTTGAGCCAATGGTAGAGACGAAGAGACTGAAACGGGTTCATGGCAACACCTTTCAAGTGTCTCATGTCGTGAAAACGGCCAGGGATGTGCATTTGATTGATCTTGGGTGTCAATATTTCACAGAACGGCTACCGACATCTATCTATGATCATTGAATGTTCAAGAGATAGACTCTATGTCGACATTCTCACGCCACCACTCACTCCAGTCAATGACCCTTCGAGAAGTACGTGCTTCCTCGGCACAAAACACAGCAGCATGAGATCGGACGACTTCCTCGAGAGAGCAGCCGAGGAATTCGATCTGCGCCTCGCCGACATCCATACGGCCATCAATGACCGCAGCAACAGCCTTGACGAACTGTTGCGCCAACCCATCATCACCGCCTCCATGATGACTGTGCTTCGGCACCTCAGGGTCCAGTTTCTGAGTAGAGTCATCCGTGAAGTTATGGACGGTGATGCTTTTGGAGTCATATGAAATCTCACCTGTACGGCCATAGATTCTGCCTCGGCGCTCGCACTGAGCCAGAGTCTGGGCGATCATGTGAAAATTGGCCGTTTTGGAGCCTCGACTGTCGAGCTCAGGGTCGGTGGCAGAGTCATCATCCCATTCGATCGTGACGTACTGGTCGTCAACTACATCGTTGTCACTCTCCCACACGCATCGACCATACCAAGGTCTGTCCTCTATGTCCTGGACTGGTGTGTTTGAATTATAGTCCTCTGCAAGCGTCTCAATTAAGGATATGCGGGCGGTGTCGTGTTGGCCCTCGTCCCACAAGGTCTCCACGGATGGATTGACAATGTGTATGGGCCAGGCAACCTTCCCCTTATCAAGGTGGCGGTCTTGATAGATTCTTTTGGCAGAATACATGCATGTGTCTTGCAGACTGCAGCTGAGGCAGTTGGTAGCATCGCCAGCTTGCTTGGGCTTGCGAACACGTCTAAACTCTTTCAGAGAGCCAGTGCTTGTGATTCTGCTGGGTAAGTGCGGTGATCCAGACGGGCTAGAGCAGAGCAACCAAAACAGAAAGTCGATATCGTGACAGCTCTTGGTCAAAAGCGATGGTGCAGTCTTGCTCTCTTTTCTCCAGTTCCCACGAACATATGAATGGGAGAAGTGCCACCATCCGACCGGCTCGGTGTGCTCGATCGAAAGTACCTCACCAATCACCTTCTTCTCAAGAAGCAGATGCCTCAACATCATATTATGAGGACTGTACCTCAAAACGTGCCCTATGGCGAAGATTGCGGGTGGTGCAGCGGTCAGCGACTTCTGTATCTGTAGGCACCCTGCCAAAGTCGTGGCCAACGGCTTCTCTCCAAGCAGATGAAGACCCAATGGAGCAAGCGCGGTAATGACTTCGACATGTTGTTCATCGAGTATGCAGACAAAGGCACCATCGACCCCCGGGGCGACCCTGCAGCCAGCAGATTCATCCTTCCGCCGTTGGAATTCATATTTGATGAAGTCCCTCCAGTCAGAGAATTCATGCTCAGGTCTCTTGTTACCATCGCGCCAGATATACTTCGACCCGAAATGTAGACGCTTTGAGGCAATAGGATCTGCTACTGCGGCTATCGATCCCAAAGTCGAATCGTTGACCGCACGGGCATATGCATTGCCTCGAGAGCCTGCTCCAATGACGATGAAACGCGGTCTGTGTGTTGATTCGCCCTGATGGGTTTGCACTTCTGCCTGTTGACTCTCTTGCACGTACGGCGCCATATTGGCCCTTCAGGAATTGGTCAGCCAGGTCATCTCTTGCTTCAAGTTCTAAAAGCAGTCGTCTGTTGATCATTATTGTGGATCGATAGCGAGTGACCCCTCCAGATTGCCTGATTGGCCGGCTGGTTGCACCGCATGGCTGTATGCCTGAGGCATAAACATATTCATGGCTATATCCTCGATCCTCGGTAAACTGTCGTTCACAACGCGCATATCCATCAGTACTGCTGTCCGGCATTGAGAGTGTAGTATTTAATGAATATCCGGTAGGGAGTGTTTACTTGCAATTCCCACTTACAGCTGGATTTCTATATTTCCCAGACCTTCTCACCTTTCCAGTGATCTACCTGTGTAATCCGTATTTACCTTTACAATGGCCAATCAGCGCGCAGCACAAATATCTTCACAACTAAACTATCCTCATGGCCTGTTAGCAGGGCAGGTAGCGATAGTGACCGGCTCAGGCCAAGGCATCGGCGCCGAGACTGCGAGACTATTTGCGAAAGAGGGTGCCAAGGTTGTCGTTTCAGACGTCGACGCTCAGAAAGCGAGAGACGTGGCTGATAGCCTCAATTCAAACCACAGCGAAGGCAAGGCGATAGCTGTGCCGGGAGATCTCCTGGTCGATGGGTACGTCGATGAGCTTGTTCGGAAGGCAGCAGAGTTTGGCAATGGAAAGATCCACATCATCGTCAACAACGCTGGCTTCACTTGGGACGGTGTGATCCACAAGGTAGCTAAATCATTTCCTCCATCTCATCACGTCAAACGCTTTCTGGTCGACTGATTCATTGTACTTACATGCCAATGTCAGACCACCGACAAGCAGTGGGACACCATTCTGAACCTACATGGCAGTGCGCCGTTCAAGCTGGTGAGGGCAGCAGCGCCGTATTTCCGTGTCAAAGACGGTGAGCCAAGGTGCATCGTCAACATATCGTCGACCTCCGGCGTGCATGGTAACGCGGGTCAGGCGAATTATGCCTTCGCAAAGGCTGGCGTAACGGGCCTGACCAAGGCGATTGCGAAGGAATGGGGACCTCAGTTCGGCGTAAGGGCCAATACGGTTGCATTCGGTCACATTCTGACGCGCCTGACTGCAGCAAAGGAGGATGGTGCTTTCGTGACGACGCCAGACGGGAACAAGGTCGCTCTCGGGATACCGTCGGCCCAGAAGGCCACAAAGGAGAGCGGGTCGGCTGCATTCAAGGATATACCACTTGGACGTGCGGGTACGGCAACAGAGGCTGCCAGCGCCGTGCTGGGTGTTGTGAGTCCCCTCTTCAGCTATGTGAATGGGCAAACAATCATGGTTACTGGTGGTAGAAACATGTAGCATTTTCTCGATGTATAATGCAAAGCATTGAACTGCGACTTAAGGAAGTCCATGAACACATGTAGATGAAAAGGGAGCGACGCTTACATTCGGTGGAACATGAAGAGGGATGGTCGGTAAACAAAAAGGCAAAACGAAACTAGAGCACTGAGGCTCATCATTGGCAGCAAGTGGACGAATTGGGGATCGAACCCAAGACCTCTCGCAGATCTCTGGGGATGCAAAGCGAGCGCTCTACCACTGAGCTATACGCCCAATGATACGCAAATGCCGTAATTGAAACTATATATTATCTCATTCGTACCAGATGTGACGGTCGTAAGTGATCTTCCATCCTCCTGTGACAGTCAATTGATCCTTTACCGATGATAGTGATATGCGTAAGAGCAATTCCACGCACTCACTGTTGACCGGTGGCAATAACAACAGCGTATTTACCCGTCTCGCCAACCGAGACTCTGCAGGCAAGTGGCAGCACTGGTCAAATTATAGACCTTACTCTCGGTGAAAGGCGCAACGCGAACAAGATAACATCTTACGTAGATCCTACCTGACAATCTATAATTGAAAGCCTCCCTCCTTGCTCGGCACTGGAGACCTCCAACTTCGACCCAGGTTAAAGCAACGCAAGGGTATACGTAGGCGACAAGCCTCACAGCCACCCCCAGCAACTTCCGAAGGACTTGTCAATATCATGGCCAAGAGCCATCGGAGTTTCAAGACGTTCTCCAAATGTTCAGTCTGGATTGAGGGAGGTTCTGCCAAGGTCAGGGAACCCAAGCAAGTAACTGGAGGATTTGGTTGGTGGGAGGGGACGACAGATTTGTGGGGATCGGGGTAGAGGGAAGTTTGCCGATCTCGACATTCTAGAATGCATGTGGGCAGTTGCTCGACAAGTTTCCATCTCGACGTCCTTATCCTCTGTGGTCTAGCAGGAAACACTGTTGCATCTGTTGCAATGCAATCTCGTTTGGGAATTGTGTTGGAACATGGGATACTGCATGTCTGTTCCTCCTGCGACATCCTCTCCCCGTGTCCAGCAACAAAGATGTCGCGTCCCGCCACCGTGCCAATGTCTTGGGCTAGCTTGGCCGTCGCTGGGCAATAACAAACAGGTAAAAGGAGTCAAGAGAAAAAAGGTATAGAATGGCAACTTCCTATTGACTCGTCGTTCTTCATTCTGTTCATCCTCCTCCCTCTAATACCAAAGATCTCCTTCGTCGCTCGTTGCATTCGCCGCTCGCTGCCCCGTCATATCGAGACACTTTCACATATACCGTTCGCTCGTTTCTTTCGTTTCCTTCCAACTCGATAATGAGGACCTTTCCACTATTCGCTGCCTCCGCAGCAACAATAGCTGGTGTCGCCGGCCAGCTTGTGAAGCGTCAACAAGGTAGCTTGCCTGCGGTGACGGTCAAAGGCAATGCCTTTTATGCGGGTGACGAACGGTTCTACGTCAGAGGAGTTGCATACCAACCTGGTGGTGCTGCGGATGCTCAGGATCCATTGCTCGACATGGACAGCCTCAAAAGAGACGTGAAGAGGTTCCAAGAGTTAGGCATCAACACCATTCGCATCTATACCATCGACAACAGCAAGAACCACGATGAAGCAATGGCGCTGCTGGACGACGCCGGCATCTACCTCGCTCTTGATGCCAACACTCCAAAATACTCGCTGAACCGTGAGAGCTTGACGAGCTTGCACGCTTCCTACAACGATGTCTACCTCCAGTCTGTTTTCTCCACTGTCGACGCCTTCGGAGGCTACAACAACCTCTTGCTCTTCTTTTCTGGCAATGAGGTCATTAATGCACGCAACAATACCAATGCTGCTCCATACATCAAGGCCGTCACCCGTGACCTCAAGAACTATATCAAAGCCCAGGCCGATCGCGAGATCCCTGTTGGCTATTCTTCGGCTGATGTGGCAGAGAACATTCAATCGCAGGCGCTCTACTTCGCCTGTGGTGAAGACGAGACTGCCCGTTCTGACTTCTTCGCTTTCAATGACTACTCCTGGTGTGATCCTTCCAGTTTCACCAAATCCGGATGGGATCAGAAGGTGAAGACCTATAGCAACTACAGCCTCCCGCTCTTCTTGTCTGAGTTCGGTTGCATCACCAACAGACGCGACTGGAACGAGATCGAGTCCCTGTACTCGACCGATATGTCTGCTGTGTATTCCGGTGGATTGGCTTACGAGTACACCCTTGAGTCAAACGGCTACGGTCTGGTCGAGCTGAACAACGGCAACGTCCAGCCTAACGATGACTTCCGCCGTCTCAAGGAGAAATACGCCGCAACCCCTGACCCATCCGGTGACGGCGGTGCCAGGACAAATGTTTCACACCCGCAGTGTCCTTCCGCTACCGATGAGTGGCAGGTTGAGACCATTCTCTTGCCCGAGATGCCAGCCGATGCTCGACAGTACCTGCGTGGTGGCGCCGGTAAGGGACCCGGCCTTGGTGGCGATGGTAGCCAGTGGGCCGGTACCCCCTCTGAGACCAAGCCGGACCTGAGCAATGGTGTTGAGATTAGCGATACCAATGTCAACTCCAATAACGGCAGCAGCAGCAGCAGCAGCAGCCNTGGGGGTTCCGGAAACGGCAGTAACACCGGCAGCAGTGGTTCTGGATCTGATCAGCAGGGAGAGAATGCAGCACCGGTCTCGTCCGTCACTGTCGGTACCGTATTGACCACTTTCGCTATTGCTGCGCTCTTTGTACTTTGATCAGTAGCCTAATTTGTGGCGAAACCACGTTTTGTTAATCATGTCGTCTAGCTGGGAACTTTTGAATAGATGCTTTCCCTCTTCGAAGCTTTACTTGCACAATAATCTTGTAAAACAGCCACGGTTTCATATTTGATTCTCTATGTAGCTATTTAGTCACTTGCCATTCAAGACTATGCAGGGTGGCCAAAATGAAATACTCGCAACGCCGTCCATCCTACTTTTGAACTTTTGCGATGCCTATTTCGCACTAGCCTTGGCAAGCCGTATACAAAGTCGAAGACACCCAACTCGGGTCCCGAACTCCAGTTTCGTACGACCACTAATCATTCATAAATGAAACGACGTGACAGTCTACCACATGCGACCATACCATGAGGAGAATTCGGAACCCCGTCCGCTCTTCCACGACAAGCCTCATAGGGGGCAATCAGTAGTCTCGTGGGTGACCAGAGGCGAATCCTGCCTGTTGCATGTTTTCCTTTTACTTTTTGCTGGCTATAGTCATGCGTGTAGATGATATGTGAAAGCAGAGACCTATCTGCGGCAGCTGTCTAGACCCAACCACGGCAGTCTGGTAGTTTTAGTCACGGCGAATTTACTGTAGCTCTTCAATCAGTCACGCTGGCGTTCTTGTCGACCTCAAATGGTTTTCTCATTCCTCAGGTAAGGGCTTGAAAGGTAAGGGCTTAAGTTTTGACATAATATTTCATGTTGAAGAACTAAACTTCCCCTATATCTTGTGGTATCATTCTGAAGGTGGTCATCCAAATTATTAGGAATAGAAAACAACGCCGAGTTCACCGTCAATCCCACCAACATTGATTTGATCGTACAATTATCACTGGTTTCTAGAGATGGCGAAACATCATCAGTACCAGCCATGTCCGTCTTCACCTAGCTTCTCATTTTTGGGGTTCAGACTTAGCATTCGTTGGCCTGGAATACTGCCAGACATCTTCGATTCAAATATCCCACCGACGGCACGACGTCCAACATTGCTGAAGCTCTCGTAGGCGCTGGATTTGCCATTGACGGCAGTCCACTCAGGCTGGCATGGGGGCTGGAGCCATCGCCAAGGTCGCTCCATCTCGTCACGACCAGGTTGTGTTTGAAGCGACGGACCGGATCATTGACATCCTCAGTCATATTGACCTCGATCAGGTACTCTGTTGGACATTCTGGACATCTGCGCGCTGGGCGGCAGTCGTCACAGCCAGTAATGAGGAAGTTGGGATTGCGCGCTGCTAAATCAATCTTGGGCCTCTCTTTAATCTGGTCTCTTATCCTGCGCGGTGGCTCGGGTATGTGGGTGAGAGCGCACTTGACGAGTGGCATGAGTTCTCCATCGCGCCAGTGAGCGCACACCGAGAAGTATGGGACATACTCTTCACGATCGTAGAGGAGGTGTCGTACGGCAGTCTCGGTCAGTTTCGGTGGAGCAAATGTCTGGCTACGCACTCGCATGAGAAGGCGGCCATCGTGGACGAGATATCGTGTGTGGTGGGTCCAAGAGCTGACAGGACACTTCCATTTACGTTCGAGTGAGGATGCTTGGATGCCATAATTCTGGCCCTTAACTACCCCACGGGTTGCGAGCTGGACAAAGGCATAAGGCAATTCGCGGCCCCAAGTGATGCGCATTCGAGGCAGATAAGACGACTTGACCGAGGGACATACGAATAAAGGATTTCCGACATAGTCTTTCAAGAGCTTCTCTGAACCTCGTTGTGTCCTGCGATGATACTGAGCGCAAGGGAAGCAAAGGAGGTAGCCTGGCAAATACCAATCGAGATGGTTTAGGAACATGATCTTCTCATGTCGGTGATGCTCGAGCTCAAGGGCTGTCAAATGGATTTTTCCAATCTTCTGGTGAAATGTCCTGTTCGCCATGGACAAATGTGCCGCGTCTGCCGGCGAGAGATAGGATGCAATACGGTGGCACACGCTCTCTGGAAGGGCAGCGATCAATCTTTCATTCACTTCGCTCATCATCTGAAGCTTTTTGCGAAGGGCTGGATCATCAAGGCCGTCATCATGTCGCAGCTTTTGAGAGACGTAAGCCGCGTCAACAAGCGAGTCGAAGGAGTCATGATGCGCCAGACTATGGATCATGTCGGTGTTGTCGGCTCGCTTGCCCTCGACCAGGGTTGAATCATCACTGAATACGGAATACCTGCGCTCTCCCAGTTCGTTGACGTCCTGTTGTCGGGAGTTGGTACGTTGGAGATCATCGAGATTAGGGTTGCGTTTTCGAAGCTTAGCGGCCTTTTTCTTCTCTTGTTTCTCAATGCCTTCCTTGGTATATGCTTTCTGATTACGGAGAACCGCACCAGCCCGCAGTACAAGTTTCGCCGGCCATGAATTGAGGTGCGCGGTCTGATAGTCCATGTTTGCGGCTCTGTGACAGTTTTGTGGCTATAATTGTTACGAAGCAGAACGACGATTGCGACACCTGCCGTATTGTAGTACAGAGTTTGTGCCACCAATGTCGCAACTGGGTGTTGATTACCTTTGGTTAAGCCAACAAGAGGGAGTGGTGTGCAACAAGAATGTGAAACCTACACGCGACAGACCAATTCAATGGTCTTATGCTAAGGTAGGTATGCAGCTGCCGGAAGCGTAAGGAAGCGGTTGCTCAGCGGAACGCCCGCAACAGCAGCAGCATTACGTAGTACGGAGTACACGCCAAGACAGACTTTGCTTCTCCTCCCCAACCCATTGATGACAAGGACCTCCCTACCATCATCGATATGTGATACTATAATCTCCCCACGTAAGCTCGACAGCACCTGTCATGTGATTGGGAGTCTGTGAGCACTTTTCTCACAGTGATGAATCAACCGCCTTGAATATGCCGACACGTTCCTACCGTGCTTACAACATGGCTTGTGTAGGTAGATCCTGTATAATAAGCCGCCACATCATTGCGTAGAGATGATATATACATTGAGATGGATTTAGTGCTAGTTCAATGGGAGACCTCTGCAGTTTCTCTATCCCATTGACATTGTGGCACATGATCCTATGTTACCTTGGGTGATACGACAAAGGCGATATAGTCTGGAGGTGGAGCGATGCTGGGGACTTCATTGGTGCCTGCATCGTAACCAGCCTGGCAACACGATGGGTCCGTGTCAGGCGCTTGTCATCAACATCCTCAAAATGAGTGCGCGCCATAGGTGACCGAATCGCTACTGGAGCCTTTTGGAACCATGGAGCAGTCAAGTATGTGAGTGTCAAGTCTGTTTTGACCGAGTTGCTCATTTTCATTATCATATCATGGCCAATACTCCCAGTATGCCATTCATCCCAAATGAACATTGAAAGTCGCACGCTTATTTGGCAAGAAAACCAAACACTAGACCGTAGCTATATTATATCTCGATCTCGAGCAAAGACTTCAGCCTCTTTTCCTCAAGGTACGCCCACTTGCCGCAGTGGCTGGTCGGGGAGGAGCAGATTTTGAAGCTGGGGCTTTCTTTGCCATCGCTGTTGCTGGTCTCTTCGCTGCGGCTGTTGACGCAGGCTTTGTAGCCGCAGATTTCTTCGTAGCTGTCGCTGCATTTCGCTTCACAATGGTTGTGCCGGCACTTGCGTTGCTCCCCTCACTCTCTCTTGTCCCATCTTCGTCATTTTGGTTTTCCTTCCCGTCGCCCACGGCGTTCTTTTGCTTCGTAGATGTAGCTTTGAGCTGCTTGCTAGGTTGCCGCGTGATCTGCTTGGTACTCGCAACATTCGTCTTGGGTTGTGCAGAACGAATAGTTGACGTAGCCGCACGCGCGGCAGCCTTCTCGAGAGGAGCAGCACTTGCGCCTTTGATAGGGGATCGCGGTAACGTGCGTGAGTTGGCTGATCTGGGGGACAACACCCCAGCTGTGGCTGCGGTTTGGGGAGGTTGCTGTTGTCGTGATGTGGCGCGTGTGGCCTTCGAGTTCGCTGTGGCCGCCTTTGCTCGTTTCTTCGGATTCGCCAGCTCTTCAGACTGTTGCACTGGACCCTTGGGAGCCGGTAGCCCTGCTTCTGTCGAGATGTGATCGCTCTTCCTCTTAGTCTTGACAGGCGACGGCGCCTTGAGAGCCGGCGCTGATGCAAGCACAGAGGGTTTGGGGTTGGCGCGTTCGGTATGTTCATCGATCAGGTCCTGGATGTTGCGTTTACGCATGGCCTGTGGTATGCGGTTGATGCGCATCTCGAGGCGCGTACGCAGTCCCTGTGCCTGGAGGCCATACTGTGCGCGAAGCTTACGGGCCCGTTCCGTTACTACAATTGCAAACGTTTAGTTTTCAATGTACGCCAACTATGTAAGACAAATGGGTGTGTCCTACTCTCTAATTGCAGGTTGTCGATGAGCGCCTGCTTCTGTGTCTGTGTGATGGGCGCGATGCGCTTTGGAGGGGATTGCGGAGGCGTTTCCACTGATGCCATGATCCACCTGATTTAATCGACAGCAGATACTCAGTCCAGGAGCTTGTAAGCGGTGCACTGCTAATCGTCACGTTTGTTCGCGTGGGTATTATTGCTTGCCGAAGCTTTGAATGTTTACATGTTGACGATGCTGGCTGGATAGCGATAATGAGACGCGAGCAAAACATGCGGAACTACTTCCGCTCCATTTCCTCTTCAGGAAGTCTGCTCTCATCTGCACTACCCAGAAGATGAGAGCTGCTTCAATCTTGTCTGAGTTTAGCAGTTGCATTGCACACTGATATAGACGTTGCGATCTATACGGTCCATCGATGCGGGCTGAATACCCTCTAGGAAAATAGCAATGGCCGATATCTCAAAAGCTCTGGCTGCCGGTGCGAATTCAGCGTGTCAACCAGACCCGCTGGAAGCTATGTACTGATCATTCATGACATCAGGGAACTCTTCGAAGGGGCTTTTCCGTGTTCATTACCATCGATATGACCCTAAGATGCCATCAAATGACGGTAGATGATGTATCACGGCCTCATCATGGATGGATTGGGCTCTTTACTTCGCCCCTTTATGCTACCGTGACATGTTCCTGCATAAATAACTATCCACTTTGCCGCAGATATCACTTCGAAGGTCATCTCATAGATATAAACCATCTTTACTTCAATCTATATTAGTTCCAACCTGCCACATTTTATAATGTTTTCACGCTCAATCCCCTCTACACTCTCGACTTTCCTCAGACACGGTAGCAGAACGATCAGACCAAGCCAATCAGCCGCTTTTACGACCTCTACATCGAACAAGATGGCCCAGCCCACACCCAGCAGCAGCATCATTTCCGAGACGGCCAAAGCCGAAGGCGGTCCGGCCAAGGGATCGACATCGGCGCAATTACAGAGCGAAGTGGGCAAGACGCGGAATTTCGAACAAGCGGCGCAGGAGGTCGGCAGCAAGATGCAAACCGCACCAGGCCAAGTTACATCCGAGGATGCAAGTTACCTCAAGTCTCGCGAAGCGCGAGCAATTGGCCTGGGCCAGCCACCGAGCGACAGCATCTCGNCTGACGCACAACGGCTCGCTGCCGAGAACGAGGGAGCGACCAGGGCCAAGGGCCCGGCAGATCCACTGGAGCAGTCCGCCACGGATCGTGTGAAGAACTTCGACCAGGCTTCGCTTGACGCTGCCAGTACTATAGTCAGCGACCCAGACCACCTCACAAAGGAACAGGCCGATATCGTCCACAGCCGTGAGCATCGCGCTTTCGGTGCAACCAGCCGTGGCGGTATTGCGTCGCAGGCTCAGAGCCTTGCCGCTGAGAATGAGAAGAAGGGCACCGTCTGATCAGCGGCGAGATTGTTCATTTCGTGTACGATGTTGTGTGCTTCTGGTCCAATTGCAAGCCTGGCGTGGTTACGCGGCTGCATGGTAAAGCATAGGTTGAATGACCCAGGGACTATCGTTGGAACTGTGGAGAATTTGTATTGGTATTGCTGAAACAAAAGCACCATTTAATATAAACATTTGAACAGAAACTTATCGACAATCGACTTAGTCTCACCAAGCGTTCTTGGGCTCCGGCTCAACCGTACCCTCCCAAGCGCCATTGAAAGCGTTGACTAGCCAAGATCTAAGCTTTTCATAAACAACTTCGTGGCCGTTGTGAAAAAAGATACTGTGGTCACTGTCGGGGAAGACATGAACGTCGTAGTTGAGAACGTTACCAAGGTCCAACTTATCCAACAGAGCGAGCGTGTTCTGGAAGTGCACATTGTCGTCGCTGTACCCGTGCATGACCAGGAAGCGAGCGTTCTCGGAGAGAGCGGTGGTGTTGGAAATGGTGGCATTGTCATAGCCGCCAGGGTTGTGCTGGGGTGTGTGCATATAACGCTCGGTGTAGACTGAGTCGTAGAAACGCCAATCGGTGACGGGTGCGACCGCCATGCCATAGCGGAAAGTCTGGCCTGCATCGGCCTCGAGCACCTTGAGTGTCATGAAGCCGCCATAGCTCCAGCCCCAGATAGCCATGCGGTGAGCGTCGACGTACTTCTTGGCCGCCCAAATCTTGGCCGTAGCGATTTGGTCGTGGGCTTCCCAGTAGCCTAGGTTGCCGCGCACGGCACACCGGTGTGCACGACCCTTGAAGCCTGTCCCACGACCGTCGACTGTGACGACGACATAGCCGAGGCTGGCAGCAATATAGGCTTGGAAGTCGACACCGAATTTGCGGTCCACCAGTTGAAAGCCAGGACCGTTGTATAGGTAAAACAGGACTGGGTATTTCCGCTTGCCGCTGTCGTCGAAGTGAGGCGGCCGCCGCTCAACAACGTTCAGTTTGAAACCGTCAACTTCAACCTCTGAGTAGATCTCGATTGGAAGTTCATGCTTCTTGGCCATCTCATGCAGACGCTCGTTGTCTTCAACGAGCACATCGACATGATCTGCTTTGTTGCTGGGTGTCTCCTTCACCCGTTGCCATGGGATGCCTGGACCTGCATAGCTTAGCAACATGAAGGTTCCCTTGTCAGAGAAAGAAGCATCGTAATAGGCAATGGAGCTAGTGTCAGTCACAGGTTTGATGCTTGACGGCCCAGTAGTGATATCTACACTGTATATGTGGCGTTGGGTGCTGGCGGCCTGCGTGCTGACGAAATAAACGAGGTTGGATTGCTCGTCTATAGCGCTGGGTGCATCGACGACCTCCCACTCGCCCTCTGTGAGCATCTTCGGCTCTGAGTTGTTCAATGGTGCAAAGTAGGCAAGGTGGTCAAAGCCGTTGTGGATGACTGTGTCGATGTAGCCATCGTGCTCACGGCCGTGCTCAGGGTTGGCGGGCAGGAACCTTGTTGCGTGCGTTGTCTCGAACCATCCACCATCAAGCTTCTGGACGTCTCTTTCTCGAACGGTATGGCCTGTGCGGGACTTCGCGTCGATCAGAATGGTCTTGAGAACGTCACTTTCTCTGTTGGTCTCCCTGACAATCACCTGGCCTGTGTTTCCACACCAGATAACTTCAGTCAAAAGCCTATCGTCGTCTGGGAAGTCATCGTCGATATCAACCTTGAAGGCCTCTCCTTTCTCGACATCGTAAAACTCCAGGTGGACTACTGGGTTTGGAGCGCCTGCTTTGGGGTACTTGATCTGGCGGACATCGGGATAGTTCTCCTCGCCCTTCTTTGGTTCGAGGCCGGTAGGTCGGGAGAAGAAGTATTGGACAGGGAACTCTGGCACATGACTCTCGTCAGTCTTGAAGTAGGCGACGTAGCGTCCATCTGCGCTCCACCAGGTGGCATCACCCGTTGATAGAATCTCTTCCTCGTACACCCAGTCAGCAACACCATAGAAGGCATCAGGACCACCATCCTTGGTAATAGCAGTGACTGTGTGACTGTCGAGATGACGCAAGTAGAGGTTGTTGTCGCGCACGAAGNCGACAGCATCGCTCTGGGGGCTCCACTTGGCCATTTGCACCCGGCCGTCGACATTAGCTGGGTCGAGCGGCTCGCCAGTTTGAGTGGCAACGTCGAACAACCAGTATCTCCCAGTGCTGGAATGACGCCAGTTGCTTTGTTGGTCACTCATGACCAGTACTTTCTTATGATCATGACTCGGCCAGGCGTCGTGAACTGCTATTGCCTCGTGCCCCACGGTGAAGCCACTCAACCTCATCAGGGTCTTGGAGTGAGCCTTCTGGATCTTCACATCCTCGCTTCTGTACCTCACATCTTCCACGACCAGATAGTCACGTCCGTTTGAACCTCCCCTCTCCAGCAGCAGACCGTCCTCGCCGTCTGGACCAGCAATCCACTCGATCGCGTGCTTCTTGTCAAACCACTGTCCCGTCAGAACCTGATCGAGGGTGATCTTCTTTCCATTGCCAACAGTGGCAGTCGCGTGGGGGTCGTGCGGGCGGGCGGCGTGCGAGACGTGGCGGTCCTGCTTGAGGAAGAGGACGAGGGCAGCCAGCCAGCCGAGGACGGCAATGGCGGCGACGGCGATGAAGATGCGCCGCACATTCCTACCAGTGGGTTTGGTCTGCCGCTGCCACGCCAGTTGGTCTTCGAGATCGATACGGTCCTCGGGATGTCCAGCATGCCGGCCGTAGTAAGAGTCGTCGTCGTCACCATAGGTGGCCTCCTTGGCCTTCATGGCGGCGTGGTCTGAGACGTGATCGAGCATGATCGAGCTGGTCGAGACGGATGATACCGACATGTGAGGGGAGGAGTCGCGACCATGGGGTAGGCTGCTGCTGCGACGGTGGTGGCTGCCGCCGGTCAGAGGCTCTTTCTGCTCGTCCATCAGGTCGCTGCTGCTTTTCCTCGCCATGCCGCTCGGTGATTGCTACCGCCTACGCAACGAAGGCACGCGGAGGTGGTGGGAGGATCTCGGGGCCTCAAACGCTTGCGCTTGCGGCTGTTGCATGTGGACGTATACAGCAGGTGTGTGGATCGAGTAGGCAGCTGGGGGGTTGTGGCTTGCACTGAGGCTTTGGGGGATGCACGGATTGCTTACTGGTCTCGCAGAGATCAGCTGGAAATCGCCAACATTGGGGATTGCACAGTTTACTCTGCCTGTCAGTTTGTAGGAAGCCCTGTGCAGTACTGAGGTAGCGACGATCCCATCTGCTTTATCATAAGCCCGAGAGTGGAGGGTCCAGCCCGCATCGACAGGTTGATCAGTAACGCCACGCCAGCCTATGGGACGTGGACCCTTGTCCTTTGTCCTACCTCTCCTATTCAACACCAGATGGAGCATGACTTCCACTGCGTCGTGCTGCTACAGCAATCAGTTTGGTCGGCTTTCACGATTTGGGGTGACTTGAAAACAAATACGACCTTTGACGGCCTGATACTTTTCAAGCCCAGTCTTGCTATTAATACCTGTATACTGTAGACTAAGAAAACCACATCAAGCACTCTTTTGGGCCCAGCCAACGAGACATCTCCAGGCCGCATTGCCCTTTCCACCCTCCTCGAGAACCCTAGCGACGCCATCCAGGCAAGCCTCATCTGTCTTTCCAAGCTCGGCGTTGAACTTCAACATCCATCGCTCCCAGTTTCTTGCGCCGACAAGGCCTGTCACTGCGCGAACGTCATTCGTGCTGCCAGTGACTGGGGCTGCGAAGACCGTGACCGTGCCGTTGACACTGATGGCTCTCTCAGGGAGATAAGAGCCAGTCTTCTTACCGTTGTCTGTGAAGCGAGGGACGACGTCTGCCACTGGCAAGACCATCCAGGCCCGCTTGATTTGTTCGAATCCGGCACGCTTCAGGCGAGGGAGGAAGTTTTTACCTGCACATGCATCGTAACCACGGCTCCTCAGCTTGTAGGCAAACTCCACGCTAAGTGCCTGACCTAGGGATTGGGCTTGTGCGAGCTCGGCATCCAGCAGGTCGAACTCCAGATAGCCGCCCGGCTTGAGCACCCGGAGACATTCCCTTAAGGTGAGATCCCATTCATCAGCTAGCTGAGTCTGAGGCACTACAGTGCGTAGGTGGACATAGAGGTTGCGTGCCGAGACGACATCGAAAAAGTTGTTCTCAAACGGTAATTCCCACAGTTTGGGGGCGGCAATCACCGTCTGGTTGGGTGGTCCTTCAATGCAGGACTCAGCAATGTAGGCTTCGAGATCGGTCAGGACGGTGGTATAGACCTCAGCGGCTGGGTGCTCCAGGGCCACGTTCCATGCCCATCCGCACTGTGCTTGGCCAGCTAGATCCAAGATGCGTACATCGGATCGGTTCTTGAACGATTGAACAATGGGGCTGGTCAGCAGTTGACCACCGTGTAGTTCTCTCTCGGCTTGCAGGGTCCAGGCGGAAGGGTTCAACTGCTGCAACGCAGTCCTCTCACGTTCCGCCTTTGCAATCACGGCACTCCTCTCATCCTCCTCAACGGTCGACGATGGGAGCATGGAGGAAATCGGCCTCGACGCTTGTGGTCGCTCGACTTCAGATATTTCAAACTTGCCTGATAGCTGTCGCTGGTGCTGTTTGGAGCACGAGGTGCGGCGGGCATGCTCAGCTTCAGCTCTAGCTTGCCTGTGTTTGAACACATCTCTGGCGCGTGCCGAGCGCTTCTGATGACGCCATCCTTCCCAGAAGGTACCATCATGGATAGGCGAAACACGACGGTCAGCTTTGTGGTCTTCGGTCTGGGACACTGCGAAATGGACAGATTTCTTGCTTGGCGAGGACTCGTCGAATGGGATTGAGGGCTGATCAGGAGTCCTGGGCAGCACATCTGCGACGTCTTTGAAGCTCTCAATGAGATCATCTTCCTCGTCGTCGCTGCAGACCCGACGCATGTAGTCGGTCTGCATGCTGAGCCACATTTGGGTGCGGTTCATGTTGACTTCGGCCTTCTCCTTCAGCTCGGAATCATAGTTCTCATTGATCTCGTCCACTTCGAGCACGGTATCGGTAGGTGAGAGGATGCGGCGTGCGGTGACAGGGTCCTCTTCCTTCGGCGATGGTAACGCGACGACTTGCTCGACGGGACTACCTGGACGTTCCCGCCAGGGGACATTGTAGAAGGAAGTTGCGAAACTTGTGGGTGGGACGGTCTCACGCGCCGGTCGGAATGGCACACCATAGAATTCGGCTGCAACACCGGTCTTTAGTTCTGGCTCGTTACCAGACCATGTATGGCGAGCTGCGGCATCCATTGAGAAAAACCCGCCGGCAGTTGGCATAGACAGGGGAGAGAATTCGTCCTCCGGATCAACAGTGAACGTTGAGCGAACATTTTGGGTCTGCAATCGCAACAAGAGGCCTGGTGATTCAACGATTTCCTTCATCTCCGCCATTGCCTCCTCAGGGACCTCGATGACGGTCTCGAGCTGCTGAGGCTCGTCGTTGTGGAGCTCATCAGGGTTGATCTGATGGAGCATGTGGATTGCAGACGGGTCAAGCTGGATTGGCGCCTCCCACTCGTTCTCGTTGGTCTGCTGGTTCTCGATGTCAGGTGTGGATGGACAGCTCGAAAGACTGGACAGTTCTTCAGAGGTGAAGCTGCCATCAAGCGAGGGGGCGGAAGACCTGCTCGGTACGTGGGTAGTTTGCGACTGTAACCAGGCGAGAGAGGTGGCATTGATCTCGATCTTGGGTGGAGGCGAGAGGGGCGTTACTGCAGACTTCTTCATCTTGTCGATGGTCGGCCACTCGCTCGGCGAGGGGATGATGACAGACGGATAGCGGTTACGGCGGGCGCGGTCTGCACGTTGCTTGACAGAGTTGGAGAGCTTGATTGGGAAATTATCGGATTCACTCCCTGACAGGTCGTACATCTCATCGAAGTCGGCGTTTGCAGCTCTGCTGGGGCGAGGGCGACCTTCATCGGACTCTGCCTCGGACTCTGAGCTGTATTCGACGGGAGGCGGGCCAAGCGAGGATTGGAGGTGCACGACGCGACCCTTTGGAGTGGTGAGGTCCTCGCTCGCGATCGCATCGATGCTCTGGTGGAAGGTCATCTGTGGAGGGCGAGCCTTGGAGCAGGATATCTGGGGAACGTTCTCGATGACTGTGACGCGATCCCTTTGAAACCTGCTGTAAAGCGGTGATGGCATCAGATCACTACGGATGACAGAAGAATTGGCCATTTTTGTTTTTTTGTGGTTTCGAATTGGCGAAGTGGAGAAAATTAGTATTGTTTAGTTGGATAGGAGAGTACGATATAATCCGACCAGCGGATGAGGGATCAACTACTTCGATCAACGAAGGTCTCTGAGGTTGAATGAATGTTAAATGTGGCGGAATCAATCCAACCAACACGCGGGACGGGCGATCAAACAAGCAGGCAAGCAAGCAACGAACAAGGCAAGCACACAGGAAAGAGGAAAGGCAACGAGAAGACACAGGGAAGGGAAGAGGAAGATGGCGGCGGAAAGGAATGCATACGGCACAGCACCATTAATACGGCCGGTGGGAGGTCGAGGACATGCGGCGGACGGTCGCAGCGCATGGCATCGCTACGCAACGCATCTACAAGGCGAGGTGAAGTGGATGTGCCGGACATACGTGCAGGCGGTTAGATCAGTGGTCGGGTGGTCAAGGCTGGCGCATAGCAAAGTCTCACAGGNCGCGATGCTTGAGTGTCTCCCATCTGGCAATCAATCATTTTATGGGGAATAGTCTCTCTGCATGGCGTTGAGCGTGTCTCGAGCAGTGGATTGGCTGGAGCAAATACAGACGATGAGGTGAGGTGGTAGACGGGCGCGTAGACGAGACCAATGAGGGGCCAGATGCGACAGAGCCAAGACATTGAGCATCGAGAGGCGGTGCAAGTGTCTCACGGCGGTGGGAGAGCATGGGCTATCTGATTGATGGATGGGTATGATGAGAGTCTGTACTGTTTCCCGTCAATTTCGTGAAGACGGACACGTCTTGTCTGGCTTGCTTGTCTGGCCTGCGTGCAGTCTGATTTCCATTAGGTATATATAGATGAAGCACGTAGCTGCGAAACAGATTCTCATGCAGTTCGTGTTTCACAGCGGTGTTCCACACGTGACTCTCTTCACGCGAGACCCGAGATCCCGCACGTGATACACGTGATACACAGCCAGATCATGTGATGTCCACGTGACGTTCAACACGTGACACTGTCGAGGTCCTCCCTGCCGAGTGCTCACACACAGTGCGTCGTGCCTCCTTTCATGCATACACTCAACCACCACCTGGCTTGTTCTCGAGTGTATAGCCGACACTTATTGACTTCGGGTAGCAAGTAGGTAATAGGCATCTGAAGACGGGTAGTCACACATGTCAGACTCATATGCCGAGGCCGAGGCCGAGGCCGAAGACATGGAGACTTGGAGACGCAGGTGAGCTGGGAGGCTTCTAATCATCTTGACTGCGTGCGGCAGACTCGATCGGCCTGGCTTTGCGGCTTCTGGCCTGTGGAGGTATCACCATAAGATCCCTCCATGCAAGTTCGTGGTGATCCTCCCGCGTTAATACGGTAATTCCATAAAGTACCGACGACGGCTGCCGGGCCCTGGAAGCAAAGCAAAGCAAAGCAGCCAGTCCCCTTACCGCTTAGGGTTACGTGGGCAGCTACCCAAGTGGCCTGCTACCCTAGTGACCAAGCCAGCCCTCACTCTCGCCCTGGGCCCCTCCTCCAATTCCGCACTCGCCCTCCCTGGATCATCGGTCCTGTCTCATCAGTCCTGTCCTGGCCCGGCCGTGACATCAGACCGAGCCTCTCGCTCTCTCTTCGAATTTGCTCCCATCGTCACCCATACAATACATACTTACTTCTGCCGTCTCCCCTCGTCGCAACTAGACTTGTCCCTCGACCATTTGCTCAACCTCCCTCCTCAACCGTCCTGCCAAACACATTTACGATTTTCAATCTGTGCTGATACCGTTCGACTACTGGTATCCGTTCTTCCCCAACAGAACCGCCTGCTTTGATACCCAGGCCTATCATCGTCGAAACACTACGACACAGACACAACACACACAACTCGCCATGTCTCCACCCGCCATCATTTCCCCCTCCATCCTGAGCGCTGACTTCGGCTCTCTGGGGAGGGAATGCTCAGACATGATCGAGCGAGGAGCGGACTGGCTACACGTCGATATCATGGACGGCCATTTCGTCCCCAACATGACCTTCGGTGCCCCAGTCGTCACCAAGATCAGAGGTCACGTCGACAGCCCAGATCACGACTTTGGCAACGGTACTTTCGACTGCCACATGATGATTGCCGAGGTATGTTTGTCCGACTGCGACCGGTAGCTCTGGTTCGCCCCAGTCCCTGCAGACAGGCCAAGTGCTGACTTACTATTTCCACAGCCTAAGAAGTGGGTCAAGACCTTCAAGAAGGCTGGCTGCGATCTCTACTGCTTCCACTACGAGGCAGCCATCAACTCCACCGCTTCCGATGACCCTGAGGTCCAGACCAGCCGCAAGACCAACCCAAAGGAGCTGGTCGGCTTCATTCACAGCCAGGGAATGCGCGCTGGTGTCGCCATCAAGCCCGGAACCGACGTCTCGGTCCTTTACGACATCCTCGACAACCCCAACATCAACGAGGTGCCCGATGTACGTACTGCTTCTCCACATCTGTGGGCGGCACTGATCTTCCAATGCACATTACTGACTGAATCTACAGATGGCCCTTGTTATGACTGTAGAGCCGGGCTTTGGAGGACAGAAGTTCATGCTGGATATGATGCCAAAGGTTGAGGCCCTCAGACGCAGATACCCGGAGCTGAACATCGAGGTTGACGGTGGTCTGTCTGAGACCACCATTGGCACAGCTGCCGATGCAGGTGCCAATGTCATTGTTGCAGGCAGCGCCATCTTTGGTGCTTCAGATCCCGCCGCTGTCATCACCAAGTTCAAGGAGGTCGTCAACTCACGAAGGTTCAAAGAGCCAGTGACATGGCGAGAGAAGGACGTTGGTTTTGACAACGGCCGCAGCAATGCATACGGCAATGTACTGGCAAGTGGTCACACCAGCGGCCACGCCCACAGTCACGGAAAAGGCACAGGCAAGAACTTCGGCGTTGGTGGCAACACCACCGCCAGTCCATATGCCCACGCCGTCCTGCCTCCCCAATTTGGGAACAATGTGGATTCGCATTGGAACGATCTTGAGTCGCACTGAAGTTAGACGGATGCATGAAACCGTTTTCCAGTCCATACTGCCACCACTATATCAGGCTTGCAAAGCCCCTGCTCTATCCATCATGTGTCCAGACACAGTGGCATAACACACACGGAAGTCGAGCGTCCTGCAGATACGTACATGCGAGAATGGTGAGTGGCATGACAAAAGTGGAAGAGCTCCATAGCAGGACAGGCGAGACGAGACGAGACAGGGAAAGAGCAGAAGGGCCAGCCGGCAGTATCAGGCCCGTCTCATGACTCTTTCGAGTGGGTGGTGTACGATATCACGAACAAGCGTGCCTTTTCCTGACTATTTAAATAATCGCATTTTTTCTGGACCAGTCCTGGTATTCCATCCAAACCTTCCGCCAATGACAAATCTAGCACGCAGATTACACTGAACATTCTTTCTCGGTAATATCACGGGCCAGATGGCACCTTCGTCCCTAGTGTAGCTCGCCTATGGTTGTAACACATCAATACCGCGGTGTAGTTGCATCGTAGGGAAAGAGCGCAGGCGCGAACGAGTGCTATCTCCCGAGATGTAAGGCCAGCAGACAGCTGTCTGTCGATCTTTCCCACCACATTGTCAAGTAGCCAGACAGTTGTAGTACTGTATGTATCCGCTGGACAGCCTCCATACGCTTAGGGTGCGGTGCGCAACAAACACCGCACCGCGGAATTTGCTCCTGCTGTGGGGCCAAAAGATAATTAAACCTAGCAATTTCGATTGGTAATCGAACCATTTTTTTCTTCTCGTCTGCGAACACGACAAGGACAGCGAGACAATGATGAATAGTAAACATCTCGATCAATCTCCCAGGGTTTCCGGTCTGGCCTTACCGCGGATGAGGATTAGACGGGATGTGATTGGTGTCTGGAGCGGGCCGTTCCCCCGTCCAGAAGCCACAGCCTCGGCGATGGCAGGGCTTGGACCTTCTCACGTGGCTGGGCCGGGATGGTACAACAGGTAGGTTTAGGTAAAATATGGAGACATACAGGAGGTACAGACCGCCCGTATGCCAGTACTTTTCGCATGTGCAAGGGTACAGCGTCGGTATACACTACCTACTTACTGCCCAGCTATGTGGTCATGCCCTACGCCCTGATCAAAAGGTACTTGCGCGTGAATGCGCCACGAGGGCGGTACCAAGTTACGGCGTTTGTTGGTGTCTGTCTTTCCGGGTCAATCACCTGCCGACCAAATCGATCGAACCATCACCAAAAATGGTTGTATTAACAAGAGGGTATAGAGAGCGTTCATTGATTTCATTCATTCGTTCACTCATCCTCTTCGGCCTCCAAGCCAAAAGTACGCCTCTTCAACCTCAGGTCCTCTTCCAGACCCTGGACGATCTTGATCTGCTTGTTCCGGAGCAGGTGGTTTTTGATGGTGGCCAGTTTCTCTTTGGCGCCCTTCAGCTCCCTTTCGAGGTCGGCGACCTCCTCGAGCTGCTGCTGTTTTTCGGCCGCTTGCTCGGCTGCGTCCTCGTTGAATTCGTCCATGCTGTCTTCATCTTCGTCGTCTTCCTCGCTCTCGTCTTCGTCGGACGACTGCTCGGTTTGCCCGCCGGCAGGTGTCTCCGCGGCAGGGGTGGAAGCGGCGGGCGAGGCAGCGCTCACGACGCGCTCAGCCGCCGCAAAGGTCGCCGCTCTGTCTGCCATTGGGGCTGGAGACTGCACAAGTGGTGTCGCCGCCGGCTCAGCGTCTTCCATTTGTGCATTCAATTCCGCTTCCAGATCGGCGCCCAGCATCTCCTCCTCGCCTTCTTGCAGCATGTTGTAGTCCCCTCCATTCTCAACAGTATCCATCACGTCGTCCTCTTCTGCCTCGGCATCCTCGTCGAACCCGGACCCGAACGATTGCCGTGCCGCTCGTTCTTGTTTCCTTTCGTACTCGTCACGGGTCATGTACTCTACCTTGACGGCGTCGTCCATACTGAACCCCTGTCTAAGCGCTGCTTCTTCTGCCCGCTCATCTTCTTGTAGCATCCTCTCTACTTCTTCCTCGGCGTGCTCGATCGCCTGGTGGCTGACTCTGTTTCTGAATCTTCTTTTGCGCACCCAGTGCAGAGGCGGCGTCAGGCCATGAGCATACTGCAGTGTCTTTTGATCCACATCCCTGGGAAGTTGGTAGTGCCTGGCTTCCTCGTCGCTCGCACACCTGCCCAATACGAGCAACATCTGGCTAATGTCTGCAACCTTCCACCATCCACGCTTGTCCCAGCTTTTGTGGGTCTCTACGATTGATGGCAGATCAACCAGTGCAGCGGCGTACATTCTCCCCTTCACCGTCACCACCGCACGTCTGTTGTTGCTGTTGAGAAATCTGAGGCTAACATCTGCGCCGCCCTCTCGCACCGGCAGACCTATCTTGCGCTCGTTGATGGCGTTGCGCAGATATTCAGCGTCCTCGCCAGAATCCATGCGCAGCACGAATTGCTGCTCGATTGCAGGATCCTTTTCGGTTTCGTCGTCCTCGCTGTCATATCCAACACCCTTTGGCCGAGGTGGGATAAAACCCTTGACCTTTAGTGACAGTGTCTTGGGAGTCTGCGCTACCGATGGCTTCCTCGACAACGTGAGTTTGACTTTCTTGTTGGCGCTCCCCGCCGTCGCCGGTGTAGCCGCTGCAGATGACCCATTTGCGGCAGTATTTGTTTTGAGCTTTAATTTTGGTCCTCCAGCTCCAGATTTCGGTGTAGCCGACGCTGAGGCGGCCGGCTGCGATGCCGAAAGATTGGAGGTCTTGAGTTTGAGAGGCATATCCCACTACGGAATTGGATACCTGCAAGGCGCAAGTCCGATTGGTCAAAGCCAGTGTATGGATGGTGTGAATATGTAGACGTGGTGGTCGTATTGTAAGGTCGTATGTCGGTATGGAAATGAGTGTGGATGGGTGGATGTGTAGACCGGTGAGTATACGGCGAGTGGTATGGTAAGGCTGCGAGCAGGGGAGATGACGAGAAGGTTGAGACCGTGATGTGGCTTGCGTAGGACAAGAAACGCAGTTGGGGCTGAGAAGCGCGTTGTCAGTGATGACTTGACGTGATGGTGTGCATGTATGCAGTGACAAGCAGTGGAAACAAGAGAGAATTATGATGAGTTAGCACTGTAGCGTGACGTGCGTACACTTGTGCTGCAGGTGTACGTGACGAGGTAGGTACCTAGGTAGGTACAGTAGATGATCAAAGCCGAGCCTCATGGCGGGCCCCCAGGTCTCGGTAGTGACCGCCGACGGCTCGGAACGAGGACATGAGACTCGCTTGGCGTATCTCGGAATATTTGATTGGCTTCCAATCGATCAAGTCCACGTGCGATTCCTCCGCTTTAGCGATGCTTACTCACATTGTGTGTCGGCACATCCCGCAAGCCTCAAAAGCGTAAAATCGCTGCATTTGTAGATCTAGTGGATATAGATGCGGCCAGACCTCAGTCCCTAGTGGGCGTAGGATGGTAGGGTAGAGCATAAGGCCCGGAAGGGTTCCCCATCATGCCATCATGCCATGGTGTCATGGACAGGAATGCGGTGAGTGCGAAGGGGTTACGACTGTACCTTGTGTGCCGCAGCCCCCAAAGTGGAGTACTTTCCACCTGCACGGGCACAGGCACTTGCATATGCATATGCACGTGAACGGCAAGGCACAGTCTCAACAGCAAAGCGCAACACAGTACAGTACACCACACCCCACCACACCACATCAGATCGTACCACGTCACATGACAGCAGAGGCTGTGCTGTGCAGCCCTGCGAGCACAGGGGGCTTGATGATATCGACCTGACTGAGTGGGTAGGTATGCTTCTGCTGAATGGGCGAGGGAAAGGAAGCGAAACGGCGCGTTATCAATCACCGGTCGCAGCGGTACTGTCTACTTCAATGCAGGAGAAACCCCAGCCTACCCCAACGTGCGAAATCTGCATTGTGTACAGTAGCTTATCTACATGCCAGACTTTGCCCATCTTCGCTTCCCGCTCTGGAGGCTGGCTGGCTACAGGATGGGCCAAATATTGCACTGCCTCAGGCCACCAGCCAACTCTAATCCATTGGGACATCCCCCTGTGGGGAGAGATGTGTAGCTTTGGTAGGTGGGCTCAGGTGGTGCGCATGTACATACAGTACAGACTATCAGCCCTGTGCCAAAGCCAATGTCGTCAATGTCAATGTCCATGTCCATCCCTACCGTGCAGTTGTCCGGCCCTGTCGTGACATCCCATAGTTACAGTCGCGTGCACCCATCCATGCCATCGTCGTCCGGAGGGCACTGCTTCCGGAATATGTTGCACTCGTCTCGTCTCCTACTTGAACCTCTACTGGTGTCTGCTCGCCTACTGTCTGGCAAGTCCATCTTTTCCCACTCCACTCGCCCTTCGGACATTGTGTAGCTACTGGTCTAGTCGATTGGGTTGGCTACCATTGCGCAAAGCGTGCTTGAAACGGACAAGTCGTCGATCCATCTCGGCTTCCTCACCGGCGAACGAGCATATTCAAGACAATGATGCATGCTACCGGAAACATGCACCAAGGCATTGGGTTCGACTCCATGGCGGCTTGGGACAAGTCACAGTTTAGATTCTCTGCGGAGGTAGAGGAACGGTATGGGCCACCGTCCAGCATCCCTCTCACATTGCAACAAGTAACTGACAAAGTGACAGACGCAGATCACTCACCAGCAAGATCGGCTCCAACACCATTACCAGCCTCGTCATACGGCCATATTCATTTGCACCATCTTTCCAAGAGGTCACCTCAGGCTGGAGCCCACCGACTTCGCCAACGAGCACTTGTGCTACATCACCATCTACATCAACGACAGGATCACCCATCTCATCACCACGCTCACCCTACGAATTGGACTCCACATGCATACCCATCCATAGGTCTTGCCAAAGCACAACCCGAATGACGGTAAAGGAGCGACACGATCTGGTCGCCAGACTGTACGACGCTTCCTGTGCTGGCGACCTCGACCACATGGCCATCCTGATTGCCATAGGTGCGCCTGTGAACGGTGTAGTGACTGTGCCCAGTTTGTACGAGTCCTTCAAGCCAGCCAAACCGGGTAGGTTATCACCTCTAGCTGGGGCAGCGTCTTTCAACCAGGTTGAGGCGGCACAGCTGTTGCTCGCTCACGGCGCGCTGCTCAACCCGACCATCTACCAGTCGTCATCGTCCCCACTACACCAGGCCTGCCGTAGTGACAGCGTCGAGATGGCCCGCATGTTGCTCGACCTCGGCGCAGACGTCAATGGCCAGAACTGCTACAAAACAACGCCACTCATGTACGCGGCCAAGTACGCATCTGCGCGCATGACCGCTCTGATCCTCTCCCACTCGCCACAGCTCGAGACAGAGTCCTTCATGGCCTCGACCACTCTGGTATGGGGTGTTTGGCGCGATCGCGTCGCCAACATCGAGCTCTGTCTGCGAGCCGGCGCAGACCCAGCCCATGCCATGATCGACGGCAGCACACCGCTGCACTGCGCTGCCATGGCAGGCTACACCGAGATGGCAGAATGCCTGCTCCGATACGGCGCCGACCCGCTTGCTAAGAACCATGCCGGCAACACCCCTATCTTCGACGCCCGCTACAATGGGTATGAAGGCACCGCTAGGCTGATCAAGAGATTCGCCATTGAAAGGGCCAAGAGATGACAATCTCTTGAAAAGAGACCTGGAAGTGCCTCCTTTTGATATGTTTACTTACCCATTCTGCAGTCTGTACAGCTGTGGTTTTGGGTCGGCTTTGATCAGCGTTTGAGCGACTACGTTTGGGTTCAGGGACCTTGATCTCTTGGGTGGACACATTGGTGTATTCTGCCGACAATGCAGATGAAAAAAAATGTTATGACCGACCACGACTGTTTCATTAGATGACCATAACGAGGATCTTGATACCATTTATGATTGATTATATAGCATATTACCTGCAATCTGCAGTCTGCCGCCAAAGACTTCTCCACCGTGCACGAGTCAAGAACTGAGAACTGACCGTTTGGCACACAGCATGGGGGACTAGCGGCTCTGACGGCAAGCTGTCAAGCTGACACCTGCATGCTTCAACCGCCAAGCATTGGTCCAGGAAGTCAAGTTCGCAACGAGGTATCTTTGTAAATAGCTCTAGTTAACAATGATTATGACTAGAAAGTCGGCATCATCCAGCTAATTAGCAGCTCTTTTCTATAAAGCCCAATGGTTACTGCATACACAGTTTCCACCATGCTCCACATATTGCGAGCACCGTCGTCACGGGATGATGTCTGGTGGCCGGCCAATGCTACAAACGAACTGCCGACATGCACCTCGCGAATGCATACCTTTTCATCAAAGGGCAATCGTTGAGTCAACCCAGTGTGAAGTCGTCTCACTAGCTGATCGACCGCAGCAAAGCGATAGGGTAATGCCGGCGGTCTATCTACACTGTGGATGTCGTTGGCAATGACGGTCGCTGTAACCGCCGTTACATGCAGTGGACGACAAGGGTATTGTCAGTCGCATGCTTCGGCTCTACAATGATGCCCTCTCTATTCTCTCCGTTTGGACCCGGATGTCGAGAAGGAAATTGTCAACTGGGGCTTGTACGCATATATTAAGATCGCTCCATGTCCTTGATGAAGTCCCATAAGGAGCTTTTGGTTTTCTCACCCTCGACCAGTTACCCTCTGGTCTGGCTATACCTTAGCAATTGAAGCTTTGACATTTCCGAGCTAGACATCATGGGGAATTCTACTAACGGCATCAATGGCACCAATGGGATCCACGACACGGACGACCGAACCCTCCATACAGTGGAAACACCATACTTGATCGTAGGCGCTGGGCCTGCCGGTGCTTCATTGGCCTGCTTCCTGACACAATATGGTCTGACTGGAATTATGGTATCCGCTGCCAAGGGCACTGCTAGGGAACCACGTGCGCACGTCACGAACCCAGCAGCTTTGGAATGCTTCCGTGACCTCGGCCTTCTCCAAGAGATTTTCAACCGGTCCACCGTTCTGGGGGACATATCCAACACCCGATGGTGCCACTCTATGACCGGAGAAGAAATCGCCCGGATCGGAGCCTGGGGTAACAACCCGACAAGGTATGCTGAATTTGTAGCGGCTAGTCCTTGTAGACATATCGACCTTCCTCAGACAATACTCGAGCCTATCCTGGTGAAGCATGCTACCGATGCTGGCTGGAGTGTTAGATTTGACACCGTGTTTGAATCCTTCGAGAAGGATGGCGAGCATGTCGTTTCCACACTAAAAGATGTGCTTAGTGGAGCGAAATTCAAGATCAGATCGAGGTACCTCTTCGGTTGTGACGGCGGACGAAGTCAGATTGTCCGTCAGCTTGGACTCCCATTGGTCAAGAAGCCCAGTGGTGGCCTCGCCTTCAACGTCCTTGTCAAGGCTGATCTCAGCAAATACATGGACCAGCGCAAAGGAATCCTTCACTGGGTGTTCCAACCAGAGAGAGAGCATCCTCCATGGGCGTGGACCGCAATATTTCGCATGGTAAAGCCATGGCACGAATGGTTGGTCGTCATACTCCCAGAGCCGGGATTCACCGATTTCGATGTAGAGCCTTCCCGGGAGGAGTATTTGGAACGTGTGAGATCGTACATCAATGAGCCAAGTGTCGACATCGAGATTCTAGATGTCTCCAAGTGGTTCATTCGTGATACTGTGGCTGAGAGATACAGCGAGGGTACAAACATTCATGCTCTTGGCGACGCTGTTCATCGTCACCCTCCTTTCAACGGCCTGGGCTCCAACACCTGCATTCAGGACGCGTATAATCTGGCGTGGAAAGTCGCGTACGTCGATAAAGGCCTGGCCCATCCAAGCCTCCTCGACAGCTTTAATTCTGAGCGCCAGCCCATAGGCGCAGGTATTGTCAGTCGGGCTAACCAGGNCTTCCGTGACCACGCCCAGATATGGGAGGCCCTCGGTGTCTTGTCTGAGGATGTTGAGGAGAGAAAGAGACAATTCAATGAACTCTCAGCAGCAACGCCTGCAGGTAGCGAACGCCGTCGCAGATTACGTGAAGCCGTGGATGGCACAAAGCGCGAAGTGAGTGGTATCGGCATCGAAATGAATCAGCGATACGAGTCCAGTGCCATATACAGTGGCGATGAGAAGCAGCCCAGACCACCTCTACCGGAGGACCATGTCTTGCATTACCAAATCACGACATATCCTGGTTCAAGGCTACCGCATGCTTGGCTGAACAAGAGATCGCCGCAGTCGGAACCTATCTCTACGCATGATCTGGCTGGACATGGTGCATTCTGTCTGTTGACAGGAATTGGTGGTGAGGCTTGGAAGCAGGCTGCGCAAGAAGTGAACAAGGAGCTGTCTGTCGATATCAACGTATACTCGATCGGGTGGAATCAGGATTGGGAGGACATCAATAGCGATTGGACTTCGAGAAGAGGCGTCGAAGACGATGGTGCTGTGCTCTGTCGTCCCGACAGAACCGTCACCTGGAGGAGCTCTGTGCTGCCTGAGGCTCCTAAAGTGCTTCTGTCGAAAGTCATCAAATCAGTATTAGGTAGAAGTGTATAGACAGCAATATAAAGTGTTGATCATTCAAAAATGCAAAATGTCTGATATATGGAGTAGCCTTCCTAATGAGAACTAAACATTAGACTGTTAACTTCCATGGATACTAAGAATCAAACTTTTGGGTTTCGTCAATTGGCTGTCATTGATCAAACATGCAGCAGCTTGAACATCACGTGACATGCCGCTTTCGTCACTCCGTCGGCATAATTAGGTACTTAGGCAATCGATGGTTCGTCCTGGTCATAAGAACACCATGCAACCGCTGTAAAGTGTATACACGATCGCAAATCCAGGATGCTGTTCTTCAGGTGAGATATCCGGCATCGCCATTATAGCCATGCGCATTATCTATGCACCGTCCGATCCGACGAATAATTGGCATCATCTGCACACAAATGCCCACAGCCTCGACCAGCCGAATACCTACAAGACACAATTGCTGATCGCGCTGCTCTACATAGCTTCTTCAAGACACTCGTCAACTCGGAGGTCACCGTCGAACTCAAGAATGACATCTCTATTCGAGGCACGCTGAAGAGCGTAGACCAGTACCTGAACATCAAATTGGACGACATCTCGGTGGTGGACGAGTTGAGATATCCTCACCTTGTGAGTGGACAAAGCCCGCATGGAGAGTGAAGAGCTGGGACACGGAGATTTGAGATGCTATCGTCATGGAGATGCTTGGGGAAATAGGCAACGTCACAACTTGGGGGCGAGTTCTGATGCTTGGTTGGATGCTAATACGTCTGGCGCTCAGAGCTCGGTCAAGAACGTGTTCATTAGAGGAAGTGTGGTTCGCTATGTGCACCTTTCGGCCGCGGCCGTGGATACTCCATTGCTAGAAGATGCGACCAGGAGAGGTAAAGTTCACATGGAGCCCTGTTCTAGTATCTATGACTTACGGGTGACGCAGAAGCGCAACAAAACGCAGCCAAGGCGAAACAAGGGTAATGGGTTTGAGTGGCTTCCTGGATGATGAAGCGGTTGCCTTATGAATTCATACGCCCGTGCTGTATGGTGAATTACAGCACGCATGTCCTACCATGGTCAAAGAGATCAATACCGATGAATCGTTTGCCGGTACTTTGGCATTGGTGAGCCATTCATGACTGAGACGAAAACACTTGGCCCAACATAAGGCCAAGAAGAGAGAAACACCATAGTTTGCTTTGAACAGAGTTCTGGTTTCCTTTCCAATCATGTAACGACTACAAGTCACACAGTGCTACCTGTATCACGTACGTTTCACGGGATTGGCAGGACCCATGCAGAATTCCTAACGGGTATTGCGGTGCGAGCTGAAACGGACCCGGACTGCTATCATCCTGGCTGCGTACTGACAAACGGACGAAGGGGGTCCATGGATGACCGTCTCTGAAAACTATAATACAACCTAGATGGGTTCCTGCATTGCCAAGTGAGCAGCAACATTGCAAGTTGCTGCAAGGCACAAGTGCAGCTTCCCGCAATGCGCGCCCGCGCCGACTGCTCGGAAATTACACTCTAGCTACACAAACAAATCCAGGCAGTACTCGCGACCCATCTCTGACCGCCAGGTGCAGCCAGAATGCCAGGACAACGCCTGCTCCCTTCAAAGGAGGAACACGATGTGCCCAGCATTTCTGTGCCTGTGCTTGTGTTGTGCTGGCACAAGGGCGGTCTCATGATGACAGGTGCCACCATGCCAACAGCAAGGAAAGCTCGATTGCAGCTTCACTGGTAAGGACGATTGCAAACCGACATGCTTTAAATGAGGNCTGGTGGCCACCTCGTCCAAAGCTAGACAGCGTTGAAAAGCATACACCGGCTTCCTCCAAGTCCTCACAATATCACACCTCCGTCTAGCAAGATCGATAACCTGCCGCCCGTAAAAACTATCACTGCCATCATCATGCAGCTCACGAACTTCATGTTTTTATCAGCAGTGGTCACAACGACTGCGCTAGCATCCGATGTTCTGGTGCGCAATTACTGCAGCGGCTCGTACTGGTTGACGGTGACCCGCGCCAATCAGCAAACCACGGGACCTTTCGAACTACACACCTTGGAGGCCTACACAGAGCCCATCGAGGGTGTCGGCAACAGCCTCGGCGTGACCGAGAGCTCGCAGTACTGGAGCCAAGATGAACCCAAACTCGTCTTCGGATACAGCACCAGCCAGGATACCATCTACTGGAGTGTTATGAGCGTAGATGGAAACCCCTTCGGCGCTGGTAGCAACAAGGAGTTCAACATCACAAGCTCCAAGGGGTGCGGTGGCGAGGACACCACTAATGGGCCTATCCACACTTGCAAGGATGATAAGGTCGAGCTGACTCTGAATCTGTGCGCCCATAATATTTGAGCAGAGTGGATCTCCTAAGGACGATAATGGATCATTGCAAAGAAAATCGAACGGGATGACCTACGATGGTTGATCGAGGCAATACTGAGTCCTTTCAACGAAAACTTGTACGAAGACATTCAATGGTGGCCGTTTGGTCATGACACACGAACAACGTATGCATGGGATCGCATATTGATAGAAGCGCGACCTCCTCTGATAATGCTAAGATGGAATTTTTCAATTCATAATCCATTCCGTGTTTCCTCTGCTCCTAGAGCCTTGAAAGGCAAACCGTTTCTTTGGACCAGACTTCTCCCAGAGACCTTTTTGGTACACAATGTCACTCTCGTAGATTTAAATGCTATGGTGGCATATCTGGCGAAAAATGCAGAGTTGAAACGCCTCGCTAAGAACGCAACAAGCCCTCAAAATGTAACCGAACACGATCGGAATCGTGTCGATGCAAGTAAGCCTGGACCGGAAGACAACCCTACAGGTGGGCGGGATGCGCCTTATGCCTCAACCCTGGGCCGCTTCTCCTCGGGTTCGTCGTCGAGACTTATCCCACCTTCATCATCGTCGCTGTCACCATCGATCACGTCGTCTGACATCATCTCCAGGTCGCCATCTGCCTCGTCGTCGTCGTTTCGCCCGCGCTTCAACCCCTTCATCTTGCGAGTCTGGAGTTGCGACAGATCTTGGCGGCCAAGGTGAATACGTCCGACCTTGTCACCGATAATGTCCGTGTCGATATTCTTCTTCGTCTTGGCCTGTGAGGTTTGCAATTGTTAGTTATCGTACAGTCGTTGGTACTCTGGGGATTGGAATGACGGCTTACCTCCTGTGACTTAGGCTTCCTCATAGCTTCTTTCATGGCAGCAGGATCAGCCTCCTTGACCCGCCCAACCTTGAAGTCGATGCGGGGACCCATCTCTTCCACCTCTACCCTTGGCAGGTTACCTGTGCCCTTCTTTGTCTTTAGAATGTAGCTTCTCATCCGTATCATAGGCTGATGTTCCTCATTCTCTGCCTCGTCGACAGTAAAATGTATCATGTGTTGTAGGCCCTCGACATCAACGTTGGGGACATCGGGACCCTTGAACAAGTCGAGGAACACGCTCTTCGCCAGTGTATACGCATTTTCGGTCGGGCTATCAAACGCGCTACCGCTGAAGCTCAGCATCGGCTTCAAACCGACCGCTGGCTTGGCATTCTTGAATTGCGAAATCGTCCTCATGCTGTCCGGATCCACGCGAAGCTCAATCATATCAAGGACCTTGAAGTCAAAGCATCGTACCAGGGTGAGGCAATGCGGTCGCTTTTTGCTGTGGCTTCCAAAAACGACCAGACTGGTGTCATTCTTCTCGCTGAAGAACTCAAGAGATGATGGATCCTCGAACGGATGGATGCTGTTTTTCTTGGTGAACTTGACTGCGAATGGACGCTTCAGAGAGTACAGGTCCTTCATAACGAGATGCAAAACCTCAGAGCATGAAGTGTATCTGAGGAAGAGCGTCTGGCGAGGGTTCTCGACCACCTGAGGCGCCTTTTGGTCCAGAAAGCGCTTTGACCGCGCATTTTTCGGTTCGATCTTGCGAAGAGGAAGCATTTTGAGAATTGTAATGAATGTGGTGTTTATTGGCGTTAATAAACTGTCTCTGTCAAAGCCTTGAAGCTTCTCAAACACCTGCATGAACTTTTNGCGCCAAGATTGGCGGCAGCTTTTATCGATTAGATTAGATTCAGAATCTTATCGTGATGTTGTTGGCAAGATTGCGCATGGTGGGATGGCAATGACGGCATATTACTTGTCACGTGAGAACATTCTAACGCTGAGAAATCTACTATGTCGCATCGGCGAAAGACTTATCAGATCACGTTGCGACTGCTTCTCCAGAACAATCACCTTTCAGTTTGCTGCATTTCAGAGTGGAAACTCTTGTGTCTATCAACTCTAATTGTATACTCTATACATTCGGTTACTCGTTTCTCTACTGGCCAATTCTGACTCTATAACCTCAACCACAATGTCCACAGTGACACCCATTGCGTCTGAAGAGGCGTTCAACTCCCACATCGCTTCTCTTCCTGCAAACTCGCTTGCTGTCATCTACTTCCACGCACCATGGGCAGAGCCATGCAAGCAGATGGGCACCATCCTCTCGACGCTCGCTTCAACATATCCACCATCAGCCCCTCTGACTACCTCTTTCATCTCCCTTGATGCCGAAGAGGTATCAGATGTCAGCGAGCGATACGACGTTAGCCAGGTGCCTCTCGTGATCTTGCAAAAGAATGGCACTGTTGTGGAGAGCGTCACTGGCACAGATGCCACCAAGCTGAGGAGCGCGGTTGAGCAGCACTCTGGTAGAACGGGTGGAAGCCAGGATAGGACCGGCCTGCCTCCAGCGCAATCGGTAGAGAGGCCAGCCAACGGCAGCAGCGGCGAGGGCCTGTCGCAATATGCGCCTACACCTTCAGATCCTGCTACTGCGCCACAATACAGCTCGAGCGAGGTGGACAAGAGCAGCAAGGAGGACTTGACCAACCGATTGGCTGAGCTCGTGAAAGCGGCACCGGTAATGCTCTTCATGAAGGGCACACCATCCGCACCTCAGTGTGGATTCAGCAGACAGACTGTCGGCCTTCTTAGGGAGAGGAGCATCCGCTACGGTTTCTTCAACATCCTGGCCGATGACGAGGTCAGACAGGGTCTGAAGGAGTACAGCGAATGGCCTACATTCCCCCAGGTCTACGTCGGCGGCGAATTGGTGGGAGGCCTGGATATCCTCAAAGAGGAGCTGGAGAATGATCCCAACTTCCTGAATGAGTACATGGCCAAGCCAGCTGCGGCAGGTGTTGCCGCCTCATAAGGCAATATAACGATGAACGACTTTCTGATGTGACGAGCTGCCATGCGCCGTCGCATGCATTTCTTGGGTTACATGTTGTTTGTGAGATGTCCTGGCAGCATTGCACAAGTTCTGAGTGTGGTTTTTCCATTAAGATTCTATTGGCCAATATGGCCAGATCTACGTAGTCTGACCATTCACCTGCCTCATTGCTTCTAAGTTTTGAACTATGCGGAGCAGGTTTCTAAGCAAAATCACAATCGTAACCTTTCCGATCGCAGGAACGTAAATCGACGCCTTCTCCTTGACATCGGGTGTGAAGTTCTGCCAGAAAGTCAGCTTCAATTAATGATCCAACGTAATCGAACATACAAAACGTACCTTCTCACTGGAGAAATTGATGCAAACAGCACCTTCTCTGATCAGGTGGGTGGGCACCTTGTAAGAATCACCGGGAACGCCGCTAATGACAACGTCGCTGATGGGAAGGCAGTCCTTCAGTTGCCACCCTTCAAGATCTTCAACCTCGTGTTTTTGTTTGTTGAGGCCTGTGCCTCGTGTGAACCGTTGCACACCAGAAATGTCAACGCTGTAGACCTCCGCGCCATCGTTTGCCAAGAGTGCTGCGAGTGGTCGACCAACAACCTCACTCCGGTTGATGACAGTAATGCGACGACCGAACAGCCGTTTCCCATAGTCCAGGATGGTGTTGTAGATCTGGAGGTGCTCAAGGATCTTGATGACAGCCAATGGAGTGCATGGGAGAATTGATTTCAGCGTGTTGGAAGGAGCGTCCAGAAACCGAATATTCTGGTACATGTTGCTGATGAGCTGTGGCGATAAACCCTCGACATCCTTGTACAGGCTGACGGTCCATTGTAGTGTGCGGTCGCGTATGGGATCGAAGACTGGGTAGTATACCAGTATCCCGTCCACGTTCAAGTCTTGGTTCGCCTCGCGGAGAGAGTCTTCGAGGTCTTCCCGTGCTACTTCTCGCAATGTGAAATCAAACCCACTACATACTCGATCAGTGAGATTCGGAACGAATTGACGTCGATGTTGTTCTCACTACTGACTGTTCCCTACATGTCTTGGCGGTCCAGTTGGCATACATCTTCGCCGCTGGGTCGGTGTTTGCTAGGAATCCGTGCAATCGTGGCACACGGTTGACTTTCTTAAGCCCATCTTGAACTTCGTCGACCAGCTTCTTTGCAATCGACGCTGCAAGCACCACTTTACATGGATTCGCGGCTGCGGATACCGGCGCTGGATCAGGCATTGTGATGGAGTGAATACAGAAAAACGACAAACAATAGAAACCTCTACGCCTCTTACCTTCTGGACAGAGGCTCAAAATTAAAAGCCTGCATAAATTCAACATGGCAAAAGACTTTCGGCGATCGCGCACAACACAGTATGGCTGCGTATAGTAAAGTACGTGACACACCAAAACGCGGGTCCCCGGCTGCGGCACGGCTCGTAAAAGCTGATCCAATGAGATATCACCAATAAATCACCTGTAAGGTTCAGAAATATTCAGGTCCGAGATCGCGGACATCGATATGATTCAACAGTCAGTCGTTAAAATTGAACATATCCAACTCTGTAGGATCCGTTTTGTGGCCCAAGTACTGGGATTTTGCCGCGAAAGAATTTTGAAGTTCGTGCCGTTGCCATCTATCTAGTATGCCCTGTCTCACGGCCAGTCCGAATATAAAATTTGGCTGATTGTTGTGAGGTCCACACATTAATCTGTAACGTCATTGGACGCCAGTGGGGCACACCAGCAGTATCGTGCGTCAGAGCATCGAAATTATTATCCGACAACCTCATCAAGAGAGAACGATGAGGAAATGTCTGACATACAACTCTACCTTCTAGAGGTAGACAAGAACAAGACAGAGGCCAGTCGCATCGCAGCCGCCAGTGCCTCAAAGCTTGAGCGGAAAGAAATCAAACTCATCGACCTGATAACGAGTCTCGAAGTGCATATTAACAACAAAGATGATGGGGCAGTGCGAGCAAAGTCTGTCGGCTATCTTGCTGACGTTCTGACGGCCATTGAGCCGAAAGTCCTGTCCGGACACGAGAGACGCTTGCTATGTGATTTCATTTTAGGTCGGATCGAAGGCGACACAGAGGGCATTGGATCGTCTGCGAGAGCCTTGCTTGCTCTTGAACAACGCGGAAAATGGGATCAAGCCACTGCTCAAAATGTCATGCGCACATTCATCGCCAACACCAGCCCCCTTAAGCGCTTCAAACACCAGGGAGAGCGTTACGCCATTCTCGATCTCATCAACGCCTTGATGGCGAGGTACCGCGCTGCAATCAAGGAGCTTCATCACGATGACCATGAATTCATGCCGAGCTTCATTTCCTACTTCGACGGAGAGAAGGACCCCAGAAACCTCATGATCGTATTCTCACTCCTGCAGGTTCCAATGACGGAGTGGGACATCCACGCCACCGCCCAGGACCTTTTTGAGTCTGTGTTCAACTACTTCCCAATCACGTTCAAGCCACCGCCAGACGATCCTTACGGTATCACGGCGCAGCATCTGAAGGACAGATTGCGGGAATGCATTGCTGCAACTTCAGACTTTGCACCGTATGCATTCCCAGCCTTGCTGGACAAGTTGGATTCCACGTCAATGAACACCAAAGTGAGTGGACGAATTTATTAAGCAGAACATTACCCGATGCTAATACTGAACAGCGTGATGTTTTGCATGCGATTCAAGCGTGCGTCCAAAATTTCGAGGCGAAAACGATCAACCTCTATTCTATCACCTTATGGGACGCCCTCAAATTCGAAGTGCTGAACGTGCAGGAAGAAGATCTTGCGGAAGAAGCTCTGAAAGCGTTGGCACTCATCGCGCACCAGTTATCCGACGCAGAGAGCCCACTAACAGCATATCTGAAGCCTATCATCAAAGAATGCCAGGAACACCTCGAGGATGCCCCAACAAAGCAATCTGCTGCTGCCGGACGATTCCTACAATCCATCGGAAGTTCGAGCCCCTTAGTTGCCGACCGTCTTGCCAAAGGTGTATTGCCAGCTTTGTTTTCTCTCTTCAAGTCTTCGGAATCGATAACGAGACGGAGAGGACTCATTGAGGTATTCAATGACCTGGTGAAATCTTTCATTCAGCTCGGTTCCGTCCCAAAATCATACTCCGAGGGTCTCCAGGCTTTTAGTGATGATGCAGTGGATTCGCTACTTCGTGCCCTACTCAACGCTCCGAAAGCTGAGGTATCCTTCAGGCTCGCAGCATTGGACGGCCTAGCGCGGCTCGTCGCAACTAACAACGCCTTTCCTGAACAGTCTTTCTCGATTCTGAATGACAAGCAGATTGAACGTATTGTCGATGCAGTTACAGACAACATCCTGCATGAGCAAATTGAGGGTCATGGCGATATACGTTCCCAGGCAATCGAGTGTCTGGTAAAGCTTGCACATGAAGCGCCAGCTATCGTACGCGAAAGAGCAGTGCCTTCATTCCTCGTCAGACTGCCCGACGTTCCAACCGACGACACACACTATGAGCCAACTCTTGAAGCATTTGCAAGACTCAGCACTGAAAGACAAGTGTTTGACACTGTAACGCTTCGGCTTAGAAATAAACATGCAGCAGCCAAGGCTCAGGGCGCCAGTGCCTCATATCAGCAGGCTCTGCTTCTGGCCATCCTGTACGCGTTCGTCGAAGGCTCGCCAGTACTTGATGAAGACGGCGTTCTTCGTAGCGGTTACTTCTCCGAATATGCGGAACCATTGATCCAGCACATTAGAGCCGCCTCAACTAGCCCAGGGGACCACGTGTCTCTGGAGGCGACCGGCAGGATTTGCAACGCAATAATTCGTCCTCAGTCCGTCCACTTTCAGAGCTCCGTCTATAACCAGAACCGAGAATGGCTTTCGGCTGCTTTGACGGTCCACAAGGAAGGCGATTCTCATGGTGTTGCACAGCTCTCTCCATTCATCCTTTTTTGGTTTGCTTCGTTCACATCCGAAGTGGTAGCTGCTTACTCTGAAGATGTGGTTGGTCTATTGAACACCTGTGCGCAGACCTTAGTGAGAAACGATGTAACACCACAAGACCGAGACTTGCTTCAGCGTCTTATCTCCTTGCTCATCAATAAGTACGCCAACCCAAAGGCAATGCAACCAACGCTGGAAAAGGCACATTTAGAAGTTGAGCAGCTACTGCTCCAAAGTCAACAGCCATATTCCTTCGGTCTCGCTTTTGCCGTCACCAAAGCTCTTCTAATTCAAGGCAAGACCTCGACCCTGACCACCAAGTATCTTGAGCTCCTTGTGAAGCAGCTTCCGACCTCAGACAAATCTGTCGCAAAGCGTTTTGCCACCTTACTTGCCCCTGACGATGTCCTGTGCAAGGACAACCATTGTCTCGTATCTGGCTTGTACAAGCAAAAGACCTTTAACCTGCTAGTCCCCAAGATCAACCAGTCTGTGCGGGATTCTCAAGGAGCAGCCAAAGTCAACTACATCATCGCTTTGTCTGGCATTCTTCGCTGGCTGCCGTATTCCGTCATTGAGCCTTCGGTCTTTTCCCTCGTCCCTGCCTTGCTCCAATCACTGGACTTGGCCGACGGCTCTAGCCAGGATGTGAAGGCCTCGACGCTCACAATCTTCGAGTCTGTACTCATGCACGAGCCGCGTCTGTTAGCCGAGCACACCGCGTCGTTGGTTTCCAGGTTGCTGAACGCGACATCAGGTTCAAAGAACAGCGCTCGCGTCCGGGCAAGCGCGCTGCAGTGCCTCGCTCTTATACCGAGACAGCTTAAACTCGAGACGGCGATCCCACATCGCAGACAGGTGGTCAAAAGATTGCTGGACACCTTGGATGATGCCAAGCGATCCGTCAGAATGGAGGCCGTGAGGTGTCGGAGCGCTTGGCTGGACCTGGACGAACCTGATGAAGACGAGGAGTGAGACTGAGAAGGGCGAGATTCTTGCGTTCCTTGGCCAAAGTTACTTGTCGTGAAGGGAACATTCAGAATCATGAATTTGCTAGTTATATCATACCTGCTTTGCACAGAGCAGATGTTTGGATTTTGCTTAGATTTATGCACATGAAATTTGCTTTTCCCCTATTCCATGACTGCCCCTCCAACATCCGGACTTCACACGTCTAGTGGTTGAGTTCGACGTAGTTGGCTGGGAATAACCCACTCTTTCCATTGTAGTGACCAAACCACCAATCCTCATCTGGGAATTCCTGTTATAATAGATCAGTAAACGGCTAAACGGTGAATGCAAACCAAACCGGAACTCACAATATCAGTAACTGTCGCACCATCTGGAAAGCTGAGTTCATTGTCCTCAGCGGCCTGGTAGTCGTATTGAGCTATGGCGGTCTGACCCTCACTGGCAGCAGCTGGGGCCGCAGGGGCCGCTGGCGCTTCTTGAGGCACCGGAACAGGTCGGCTGGCAGCTGCTGGTGGAGATGGCGGCGCCGCGGCCGCGCTTTCCGACTCAGGGACCAGCTCGACGTAGTTGCTGGGGAAGAGGCCGCTCTCCCCTCTGCTGTTTTGGCCCATCCACCAGTCCTCGTCGACCATCTCGATGTTAGTGATAAGCTCACCGTCCCTCAGCTCAAGTTCATTGTCTTCCGCCTTTTCATAATCGTATTGTGCGATAGCTTGGTGGCCGCCTGCTGAACCGGCACCACGGTCATCAACTGCTTGTCCGAAAGTGGAAGCTGCAGCTTGCTGACCGGCGGCGCGGGCCGTATCTTCGTCTTCAACTTGAGGCTCCGGTTCAATATCCTTGTGCTGCGATGCTACATTGGAGAGCGCGTCAAGAGGGGCGGCTGGAGCCTCACGTTCGTCAAGGGGCTCCATAGGTGCTGGCTCTGCGCTTCGGGCAACTGGCATGGCAATCCGCACGGGAGAGCCCTGAGGTTGATAAGCGCTTTCGTCCTCCTCGTCTTCCTCGGGCTCATCCTGCGGCTGTGGGCGTGGAGGTGGAGGTGGTAGATCTTGATGCTGTTCGGCGGGCACATCTTCCTGTGGCCGTGATGGTAGCCCTGGCAGTGGGACACCACGACCAGGTGCATTTGGCTTGCTTGAATTGTCCAATGGAGGAGGCTGAGGAGCCTCACCAGTTGGATCTCTCGCCAACCCCGGTAGAGATGGGGCACCGCCAGCGAAGCGCTCCTTGATAGAACCTATACTGGTTTTCTCTAGGGACTCATCTTGCACCGGCTCGTCCTGTCCGGTGTGCTGAGCACTTACGGTGCCTGCACTACCACCCGTCTTGCTTGGAATTTGGACTCCCCACTTCTTGCCGGAATATCCACTCTGCCAGCCACCACTTGGTTGAGCAGGAATGGGTGAAGCTGACTGGCTAGATGCGGAAGGTGGCAGCTCAGCAGCGCCGCTTAGCCCACGTTCACGCGCCTTCTTTTCTGCCCATTGTTGAGCAGGCGTTTTACCCCCTTGATCGGCGAACGTACGGCTAGCAGCGCCAATTGGTGCAGCAGTGGGCACAACCTTGCTCTCAATCCCACCTGGCAAAGGTGCCTTCGTTCCAGTAAATGCACTTCCACCATCAAATCTATTTGCCACTTTGGGCTTGGGAAGAGAGGTGAGTCTTTCCGACTGTGTAAAGGCGGCCGAGCGCTCCGCTAGGGATTTCGGTTTATCCTCTTCATCATTCTGGGCAGGTTGTGGTGAAGGAGTAGGTTGTGAGGGCGGTGTTGCCTGTGCCTTGGCACGTATAGCAGCAATATCCACCTTGCCGACTGGCTCATAGCTTCCCTTTACCACCGTCGGCCTTTCGTCTTGAAGTTTGCCTTGCTCTTGTGCTTGTTTTCTGATTGCGGCAATATCAACCTTTCCAATTGGCTGATATCCACCGCTGACAACATCCGCAGCGCCACTGCTTGGCTTTGGCGCCTGGTAGTTGGAAGGCTGGGTTTGGGATCTCAAGGCATTGATGTCCACTTTGGTAGGCTTGTATGCCGACTCCACCTTTTCAACCTGGCTTCTGGTGACTGGTGGCGCGTCGTCACCCCAACCATCCGCATCAGCAGCAGAACCGGTCGGGGTGGCTCGAGATCTCGCACCCAGAGGCTGGAAGCTGCTGCTGGTACCGAAGCTCTTGGTAGGCAAAGCTGGCTTTGAGGAAACGGGTGGAGGGGGACCAGATCCAGCAGATGAGGAGATCGGAGCTCCACCCCCACTGTATTTTGAGCCTGAAGCATCTGCGACCTTTTGAATAATAGACTCAGGCGTCAGGTCCTGTTCTGAGCGAGCAGTCACTTGCACGTGGTATCCATGAAGCAGTCTTGACACTGCATTAAGGTGGCTGGTGAAGTAACCTTTGGTTCTCTCTGGTACGCCTTGGCCACACCACGCAATAAAGACGTTCTTCGGCAAGCCAGAGTTCGGGTCCTTCACTTTGACATAGCCGAACTGGATCTTGCCATCTGAGAAGTCTTCCAGCAGCTCTTCCAGCTCACCCTCGCCCGAAATCTGGACCTTCAATACACTTTCCTTGCCAGAGTCGGCTTGGAAGGCACTGACAAGGGGAGCCTGCACGTTGAAGACAGCCCACTGCGCATAAGTAGGAGAGGACGCACGAGGACCAGAAGGGGGTGGAGCGTTGACCACCTTCTGGTAACTTTGCGTTATGGAGGGACCATTTGTGGAGGTGTTCAAGGTCGCCATGATGAGTACCTTTGCGGCCAAATATACGGACGGTCAGGCTCGATATCGAGGCAGGGTCGGATGTCTATTCGCGAAGTGGGATTTCAGTGTTGTGATCGGCAACCATGAGCAAGCTGTGAGGTGGGAAGGGCACCAACTGTTATGTACTTCGCAACAATGGCAGTATACATGAAGAAGCGCAGCAACCTGAGCCCGCCAGCTGCAACGTACTGCCACAGTGCTACGGTACGGCCTTAGTAAGGGCGCAGCAGCGATGACGCAGCCTGAGGCAGGACAGATCGGGACCGGGGACCGGACAGAGGAGAGGCACGCATCAGCAACCCTAACCCTGCAATCCAGGTATTATGTCCGGAGATTGCCTCTTTCGGCAGTAGAAGTAATTCGACAGAGACAACCTGCCACTCACAGATTCCCACTCGTCCTGTCCCATCTGCAAGGAACACGCCTCACTTTTCGCATCGCCTTTGCTTTTGCTCTCGCATGTCATACCAGTACGGTTGTTGCTACAGCCTCGTGGTCTGCCCCATAAGTATCATCTTTTCCTCTTGATTTCCGCACAATCTCGGGAAAGGCGCTCATCCCCCTCCCAAGACATCACCCCAGGNCTGGCACCAGAGCACACCCTTCCTCAACAAATCTATTCGACATCCCCTCCTGATTTCCAATCCTTTCCTTCCAGCCTTTATTCCACGGCCAATTTCGGATCGCATTTGTCTCCCATCGCTGTTCCAAAAGATGGTCGGTTAGGACCTCTGTTGTTACCGGTTTGTGGGCTCCATCGAGCCGCTGCGCACTATGGACGAATTGAACGGTAGGGTTGGCGGTCAAACGCCGTCTTCAGCTTCTCATTTCCACAGTCGTAATGCTCGCTTCACAATTCCCAGCGGACCCGTTATAAGTCTCCCACCGAAGCCTTCCTGGATTGACGAGCGACCCTTACCTGGATCAGAGGACTCGTCTGAGGAAATGGATATATCTTCTTCTGATGATTCAGATGGATTGCTTGTGCTGGACCCACAGCCACCGAAGGAACCAGTCGTTCCTGCTCAGAAGTCAACCCAAAAACGCAAAGCAAGTCCTTCATTTGACCCCAAACATCCCAATGGATCTGGTGCGGACAATCCAATAAAGCGGCCAAAGCAGGATGTGAGCGGTAAGCGCATCGTGCCATCAGGTGGATCTAACCTGGTCGACCTCAGCGACATGTTGTGGCAACAAGTCTTCATAAGATTATCTCCTAGGACGCTATCACGGTGCCTTAGTGTTTGCCATCGGTTCAATCGGCTTTTGACAAGTACCCAGGGTGACCGGTTCAGTGGCAAGAAACCCAAGGATCCATTTGAAGCACCCCCAGCCCGTCTTCTAGACAGTGAGTCCGTGTGGAGTAGCTCAAGGAAGGCCAACTTTCCACATTTGCCACGCCCGTTGGCAGAATTTTCTGAACGTAGGATGCTGCAACTAATTGGTGGCCAAAAATGTCAGTTCTGTGGAAAACTTCCAGATCGCGTTGCGCCAGTCGATCCAAAATCGCCCGGACCTGGCCTTTCCGGTGTCCGTATAATCTGGATATTCGGTGTGCGTACCTGTGGCGGTTGCCTTGAAAAGAAAGCCATACTGGTATGGGTTGTCCGAATGTTTCAAATATTTGCATGCTGACCTTGATAGGATACGGACCTTCACAAAGATTTTACTAGGGCTTCAGAGATTCGATTAGGACTGCCACCTGTTTTTCGTACCCGCACAATAGATGTCATCTCCAACCCCTCGGAAACCGTTCAAAAGGTCAACAAAATCTATTCCAGAGACCATGCTTCTAGATTGCAAGCAGAACTTGAAGAGGCCGAGGCTTTTGGCCAAGGCGCAGCAGAAGAATGGAAAAAAGGCCTTACGCGGATTCGAAATGAAGCGCAGACAGACGCACTGAAATGGGAGACCTGGGAGAAGCTTCAAGGTCCAGGAACTTCTCTCTCAGATGTTTTAATAGGTTCTGATGTTCAGTCATATTCCAATCCCGGTAATCCAGCCACTGTGAGCGAAACAGGCGCCCAGGGCAACAAAATCACGTCAAAAGGTAAGTGCAGTGCTGATTTCTGTGAAGTATTCCCTTTGTCGCTCTTCTACAATGTCGCTTTAAACGAGTTGGCACGTGGTCATAGTATCTACGACCTGAAAGACTGCGTTGTCTTTGAGCTCCATGCCACAATTCCCTCTCTCTAACCTTGTATTCTAGACCAAAATGCTCCAAATTTTGTTTTTCAGAGGCACCTGATGGGACCTCCACCTACAAGTATTCCTTCACAGCGACTGTTCCGCAATGAGGCAGAGCTTCTAGAGGCGAAGAGTGCCCGGGAAGCAAGCTTCCAAAGCCGGTGTCTCCTACTTGAGCCACCCCTTGAGCCCAATGCTATGAAAAGAACTCAAGCATTCAAAAACGCCATGCAGATGGTAAAGCCGTTGGATGACGAAGAGTGGGAACGACTTGAACCACTCTTCATCGAGCAGAGAGAGAAAGCGGAGCTTGAGGAATATTATCACCAGATGAACCAAGCCTCTTTGGCAGCGACTGCACCGGACCCATCTTATAGCGTTGGGGCATATCAGCGTCCAGCGAAAGACCAAGCGTATAACAGCGCACAGGCACCTCTACGTGCCAAAATCTCAGAGTGGGCTGATGAGTTCCTTTTGAAGCAGAAAGGCCGCGCTTGTATTCCCCAAGTCGCTGTCGACTGCATTCTGCACGTTCACCAAAAGTTCATGGAAGATCAAAGGCTTAAAGCGGCAAGTCCTGAGAATCCAATAGGCTCATTCATTTCCCTAGAGAATATGAAATGGTTGAATGTTAATAAGCTCAAATCATTGGAAAAGGGCGAGAGGAAATGGTTTGCCTGTGCTGAATGTACTGATGGTGAGCCTATTTGGTTGAGTTTCGAAAGTCTCTTGCAACACACTAGCGCCAAGCATGCTGAAGAGCTGCTGAACGAAAAGGGCTCAATCGACTGGCGGAATGCTCGATGGCCGGACGAACCTCCCTTCATAACGCAGCCTTCCATCTATTTCAAAGCTGCACAACGCAAGAATACTCAGACAAGCAGAAAGACTCGAGTCCACGAGGTTCCAAAGCCATTACTGTCTGACTTGCCTATCTTCGCAAATGCTTTGACCCTTGGAGTGCCCAAGAATGGAAACAATATTGACGAAGTCTCTAAAGAAGGTCAGGTCGATGCAGAGAAGTCCAGTACAGATCGCGAAAGCAGGCTTGAAGCTATTTGTAGGGACATGTTGGAGGCCTGGAAAGCTGTAGATGGCGTGGAAGGCATGTTCGAAAGTGTTCGAATCGCAACATGTCTCACGTATGCTGCGAATCTTTATGAAAAGTCCTACCACGAAGGGCCCACCCTGGACATGATGACAGACGGTCTGTTGACTCACTTGGAAACCACGCCAATCATAAACACACCTGTACTGGCCTGCAAATGCTGTCTGAATTCGCAAAGCAGTCTCGAGCAGACATACTCGTTGCGAATATCTGGAGCACAACTCCGTGGCCTAGCCTCTCTCATGACCCACTTCAGATTGAAGCATCTTACGCACAATGCTAAGCTGGATTGGCGCACTGACATGATTGAGCTCCCAGAGCCCAATTCCATAGTCACTACGGCCAGGCTATCAGGCATGGACAGTAGAAAACTTGCTGTCATCTCCGCCGCATTCCCTACTCGTAACTCTTCACAACGCAATATCACGCCAAACTCGGCATCGTTGCGCATCGATGGGTCCAGCAGGCTTAGTGATGCCGGCTACACGAGTGCAGTCGCTCCTACGGCTCAAGCCCGCACCTCCTCTGGCAAAGGAATATTGCCATCTAAACCAATCTATCTTACTGGGGTGCCTGGAGCACCCGAGCCAAGGGCGCAAAAGCCGGCTCGGAATCGAGGACTGAAGGCAATGGACGCAACGTTACCAAGCCGACCGCCCACCTTGGAATATAATGATCCTGTTCATTATGGTTCACAGCAACCGTTTCCCGCACAAACTATGGATCGCGCAAAGCAAATCCCCTCATTTCCTACATTGCCTGCTGGGCAACCAGATGTAGGGCAGATTCTGGCGGCTCTGCAAGGTCGACCATCATCGACTAATGGGCACCAACCCCAGCGGACGTCTACTCCGCATCGCAGCCAACAGCAACTGATAGTGTCAGCACACGCCCGTCATCCTCTCGTGGCCCATCAATCAGCTGGGTATGAGGCAAGTTTGCCACCATCTCTTACGGCAGCTCAATACATATCAATAAATACAACAGCACCACCACCTGCAGCTCCACAGCAGGCAATGAGGTACGAGTATTCACATCCGCATCCGCATCCGCATCCGCATCCGCCGCCCACATATCCAGCCCAGCCCGGTCCACAGGTGGCCTTCTTTAATGGCCAATATCACCACCTTGTGCCGGTCGACGACGGTCCGAATCGGCCATCCAGCGTTCCAGTAGATTACGCTTCGCAGAAAGACGCAAGACATCAATATGTACGATACCGGCCAAGCTGAATATGCAATACTTTGTAATATACGTATAGCTTCAATAGGCCGAAGTCATAGGCTCAGCTGCTCCAACATATAATATACTGCATGCGCTCTGGCTTTGAGCACCTTGTAAAACGTCGGCATCGAGTCTTGGCTCTGGAGAGTCGCGAGCAATTCAATTTAGGTATTGAGCAATGAGTTGCTGCAAAGGAATGTTACACGGAACTGCAATGTCTCAATTGCACATGCTCAGTCGCGTACCTAGGTACTATAGCTGATAGCTCTGTAGGGCCAGCACCCTCGGTTGATTATGCGATTACGCCAACTCTCATTGGTCCCGGGCAAAGCCGGGAGACGTATCCAGCTGGTGTAGTGCTCCGAATGGCTCCAAGAAGAGACATCCTTGCATCCGTTTTGTTCGCCTCAAGATATGGCATTTGGATGCTACATTTCACGTAAATTGAATGACTCTATGTACCTAGATAGCTTGAGAAGCGGCCGTGTCTGAAGTCGTCACTGCCGTCAGACAAAATATACTGGCAAGCGTGGTTTTGCATTTGGGCGAACTTCGACGGAAATAATGATAAGGAGCCACCCGGACTTCACTAATATTCAGCCTAGACATTGCCGGAGTCCAAGGCCAAAGCTGCTGGAAGCCATCATAGACTTTACTCTTTCGTCTCTACATCAAGCATCCCATCTCCCCTCTTCCATTTCGCTCCTTTGGCAAGGTTTCGAAGCAAAATGTCTTCATTAGGGCTGCGCCAATTCGGCGGCGCGGCGAACAAGCTCACCAGACAACTACAGCAGAGACGAGCCTTCTCGCGTACCTCGCCTGCCAACAGGATCATCACTCCTAACGGCCGACTGCATGCGAAAGAAGCATCGCCCTTCCTTTCGCAAAAGTACCCGGTGATCGACCACGAGTACGATGCTCTTGTTGTCGGTGCCGGTGGTGCAGGTCTGAGGGCCGCCTTCGGCCTGGCCGAGGCCGGTTTCAACACTGCCTGTATCTCGAAGCTTTTCCCCACCAGATCGCACACAGTCGCCGCGCAGGGTGGCATCAATGCCGCGCTTGGAAACATGCATCCTGACGACTGGAGGTTTCACATGTACGACACTGTCAAGGGTTCGGACTGGCTGGGTGATCAGGACGCCATTCACTACATGACAAGAGAAGCACCTGCATCCGTTATTGAGTTGGAGAACTACGGCTGCCCCTTCTCACGTACCGACGAGGGAAAGATCTATCAGCGTGCGTTCGGTGGTCAGTCCAGGGACTATGGAAAGGGTGGCCAGGCATACAGGTGCTGTGCTGCGGCCGACCGTACAGGTCACGCTCTGCTTCACACTCTATACGGCCAGTCTTTGAGGCACAACACCAACTACTTCATTGAGTTCTTCGCCATCGATCTGATCATGGAGGATGGTGAGTGTAAGGGTGTCATTGCCTACAATCAGGAAGATGGAACTTTGCACCGCTTCCGCGCCCACCACACTGTCCTTGCCACTGGTGGTTACGGTCGTGCGTACTTCTCTTGCACATCTGCCCACACCTGTACCGGTGATGGTATGGCCATGGTTGCCCGTGCTGGTCTGCCCAACCAGGATCTTGAGTTCGTTCAGTTCCACCCCACTGGTATCTACGGCGCAGGTTGCCTGATCACCGAGGGTTCTCGTGGTGAGGGTGGATACCTCCTGAACTCCGAAGGTGAGCGTTTCATGGAGCGTTACGCGCCTACTGCTAAGGATCTTGCTTCTCGTGACGTTGTTTCTCGATCAATGACTATGGAGATCCGTGAGGGCCGTGGTGTTGGTCCTGAGAAGGACCACATCTACCTGCAGCTGTCTCACTTGCCTCCAGAGATCCTTCACGAGCGTCTACCCGGTATTTCGGAGACCGCCTCCATCTTTGCTGGTGTCGACGTTCGCAAGCAGCCCATTCCTGTCCTGCCTACCGTTCACTACAACATGGGTGGTATCCCTACCAAGTACACTGGTGAGGTTCTCACTGTCGATGAGAATGGCCAGGACAAGGTTGTCCCTGGTCTTTTCGCTTGCGGTGAAGCTGCTTGTGTCTCTGTACACGGTGCAAACCGTCTGGGTGCCAACTCCCTCCTCGACTTGATCGTCTTCGGCCGTGCCGTCTCGCACACCATCCGTGACAACTTCACTCCTGGCAAGAAGCACCAAGACATCCCAGCGGACTCTGGTGCTGAAGCCATTGAGACGGTCGACAAGATCCGTACCGCTGACGGCCCCAAGACCACCAACGATGTCAGGCTTGCCATGCAGAAGACCATGCAGACAGACGTCTCGGTCTTCAGGACGCAAGAGTCGCTTGACGAAGGTGTCAGCAAGTAAGTGCTTACTAGCCTTCCACTGAATAACATAGATCCACTAACACGCTTATTAGGATCCACGAGGTTGACAAGCAGTTCCACGATGTCGGTACCAAGGACCGTAGCATGATCTGGAACAGTGATCTGGTTGAGACCCTCGAGCTTCGCAACTTGCTAACATGTGCCGTGCAAACCGCTGAGGCCGCCGCAAACAGGAAGGAGTCTCGTGGTGCCCACGCCCGTGAGGACTACCCTGAGCGTGACGATGTCAACTGGATGAAGCACACCCTGACATGGCAGAAGAACCCCCATGAAAAGGTTGACATCGGCTACCGCTCCGTTGTGGGACACACATTAGATGAAAACGAGTGCAAGGCTGTCCCACCTTTCAAGAGACAGTACTAAGCATTCGGTGGCTCTAATGTATGGTGGCGCTCTATTCAGGATTAGCAGTTGTAAATATTATATGTTCTGAAATGCTCTCAATTGTCTAATGCTGTATTTAGAACTGTCATCCATTTATATCGGCCACATCGATCTTGTGTCTGGAATACGGATTCCTGCTGGTTTGGCAGCACATCTATAATTTGATTGTAAAAGAGGGTTCCAGCTGTACCAAACTGAAGATTGGTAGCTGCTAAATATCTGGTGACAATTTAAGAACTTCCTTGATGATGGTTCCTGATAGTATTGATTTGGTCTATGATCCAGCTCTTCTCTGGTCAGCTGCTGCTTCTGATTCTGCCTTGTCAATACGCTTGAGCAGAAACGAAAGCGTTGCGTCCCTTGTCTTCTCAAGAGCCTTGAGCCGGTCGACTGACAAAGACTCGTAGTCAACAGTAGGCCGAGGGGTTGCTGCGACGGGGACAGGGACAGTTGCCGTAGCATTTTCCTTCGATTGCTGTCCCTCCTGTTTCTGTCCGTCGGTGTTGTCCTTTTCAAGAACGGTCTTGCCATCACTTCGATCCCTCATTTCTTTTGCCTGTGTCTCCTTCTCTGCCGCCATCTTGCGCAAAACGGCAATGCTAGCATCGCGCTGTTTCAGGGTGTCTACGAGCACCGGTTTCTCTTTCTCCTCCAGCTCTACCTTCCTCTTCTTGGCTTCCTCAAGCCTCACAGTCTCAATCCACCTCTCGACTGCCTGTCGCGCCGCATTCTCCATGTGCTCGAACCTGACCGGCCCCAGCATTACACCCCCATACCACCTGGCTACTACGCACGCGCCTGTGACTCCCAGAGCCTTCAGCACGCCCTCCAACCTTCGTCCGCCGTACTGTTCGCCGTCGTCGTCGTACCCGGAGACATACTGTTTAGTGCGGGTGAGCGACTGCTGGTTGCTCTCGCGTCGCCAACCGAGGATGTTGTGGCTCGCGCCGCTCAGACTGACAAAGCGCTGCAAGTCTTTAGGCGGCTTTGTTGGAGAGAAGTAGGCGACAAAGCGCGAAGAGCGGTCGTCTATAGGGTCGGATTCAGATATCACATGGTCCTCAATGTCTTGCTTGTCTGAGACTGGCGGAGATCGCTTTCTTTTGGCTGACATTTTCGTCGCTGTTGAGCCCGCCAGAGCCCTTGAATGGGTGTCATCACATGTTGAGGTCAATCACAAGTGCACACATGGCTAGCTATCCTGTTTTTGTCTGGATGGGTCTGGGGTGCGAAGCGTGTATGCCGATCAGGTAATATGCATACTGTGGATTGTAGCTTTGAACGTGAGGCAGGTCACATAGTACCTCCGTGAGTGAAGTTGCGCTAGATCTCTCCAAGAGTTTCTACATGAATCCTCGTGCGATCGGCTACACGACACCGGCGTGCATGTCATGTGTAGTACGATACATTATACGTCCCCGGCCTATCTTTGATAAAATAAAGATATACCTTATAGTGTAAGCTTATCTTGGCCGATGTCTGTCTGCATAAACATGCGGATGAGATTCTGTCTGATTGTCACAACGCGCTGCAGGTTTCTTTTCATCAACCCTCAAAGACCCATCCCTCTTGAACCCTTTGTGAGAATTGAGATATAATGGGTTTTCCAGACAAGGCAAAGGCGAGACCTTCAATATGAGACTTGAGTATACATCTCATTCATCATACTTATTTACTGGCGTCTGGTCTATCGATATCATCTATTCACCTAAGCCTGGAGTCAACGAGGAAGGCTCCATTCGAACGTCCTATTTGTATCAACCTGGTCCAGCAAGGTTGCATCCGAATAGTGTACCCTTCCGAGGACAGCCTCCGTCCTGGGGAAACAAGGCTTCTTCACTGGACCGTGTGACTGCTGAATACCCAGATGTCCGTACTGTCATAGATCAACAATCTGCAGGCCATTGCCAGATGATACTCTAGACTCTTTTTGGAGTGCCATGACCATCGCCAACATCGTTTTCTTCTCCATCTGATACAGCGCATCTGCACTGCTGTTGTGGACGAGTGCGACAGCCAAACCGCCTTTCCAAAAGAGGTAGGCACACGCCACACCAGATGATGAGAGCAGCGACCCAAGCCACACCGAATGCATAGCCATGCGTTTGCCGGAATCTCGGCGCCTGCGAGGTAGGGAACATGAACTGCTGAGCGACGGTTTCTACCGCACTGTTTTCAGTTCTTCGTCAGCAATCTTTACTTTTCTCCAATGACAAAACGACAGTAAGAACGTATTGCAACGTATCGAATTTCGTTCCAAGTGTCCAATGGGGAAGGCGTTAAGATGTCAATATAGACTCACTATCCAATGGAGATCATGAGAGCATTGGTGAGCGCTCTCAACTGCTTATTCCCACCGCAGCTTGAATTCAACCAGCCCGAGATCAGTGGAGAGATCGCGCTGTACGCACTCGTGAGGTAGTAGACGGCGAGCATAAACGACTCATTGCTCGACCAGACCTGTAGCGAGATGTATCCAAATAGCTGTACGCAAGCGAGCAGGCAGATGACATAAGGTACGACTTGGTATGCATCGGCGACGACGGAGCTTCCAACCATCCACACAAGAGCCTAATGGAGAGTCAGAAAAAGGTTTCACAAGACCAAGACACACCACCGCAATCGAAAGAGCACGTCATGAGAGAGTGATAACTTACTATGCAGCCCACCACTGTAGGCAGCACATTGACCATCTCGTCGCTGTACTTCTGATGGCCGTCGACTTTGAGCGATTTGACGTACAGTGTGATCCACCGCTGAAGATTGACACCGCACGTGAGCTCCATAATGCTAGTCATTTGAATCAGCAACGTTGAATCTTTAGCTTGGGCAATCACGAATCGAATGTACATACCCCCAGGCCAGAGTGAACGCGTATAATTGCCACGACTTCAGAATATCGCGGACCACGGCAAGGTTCCACGCTCCTTTCACGGCGTCTCGGTTTTCTTCCACCATCCGCTCGATGCACATTTGGCGCTCGACTTCAGTCATCCACCACATCTTGGAAGATCTCGGCTCGTCTGTGTTGAGAGATGGAAGGTTTCAGCGAGGGCTTGCTCACGTTTGCGGTATGTTGAGGTATTTGAACATACCCGGACAGCAGGTCAAGCCAACAACAACGACAGGCATACTGATGACAAAGTCTAGAATGAATAACCATCGCCAAGCAGCCAATCCTGAGCGACCATTCATGCTATGGAGTCTGTCGTGTTCGCAAATTGCGTTGTACTGTCAGCGTTCAGGTCTCAAAATAGGATATGACAAGCTGCGAGACTGCCAAATCATACATACAGGCCGGCTTGAATGTATCCCGATACCATTTGTCCAATGATTGATGAGAACCAGAAGAGTGTCGTACGTCGACTAATTTCTGATTTGCGATACCAACTTCCAATCTTTGCAACAAATGTATGTTAGACACCTTTCGTCTTCGATCGTAGATTTGAAGGGCTGGATCGGGTTCATATGCTTACGAGATAGAATGAGCCGGGAAGTACTCCGGATTCGCAGAGTCCCGCAAAGAAACTGTTGGTCTCAGTGTCAGAGGACGTGGCATTCTTTGGATACTTTCAAAGCTGATACCAGACTCACCGAAGTACATATATTGTTTTTGCAGACTCTGCTTTATAGATGAACAGAATGACGAGGGACCAAGCAAACGTGCAGAATGGCAACCACCAGCGTGGTTTGACGAACGTAAGAACGACCGTGGTCAGTGGCGCTCCGACGATTATGCCAATGTTGAAGTAAGTAGTGAACCAGTTAAGCTCGTTTCGTCCTGAATATCCGAAAGCCGGAATTAGTAGTGCTGTTTCACCGACACGCGGATGAGATTCGTTCAAAGGGGTGGGTGTTACCAAGATGTAAGTCTTCTTTCATTCCGGAAACATAGGCGTTCGTCACGTTAGTTTGATCAAGATACTTGACGAAAAAGGTCTGAGGTAAGAGCCATGCCCTCATTCAGCACTTCGTAATGACTTCAAATAATTCATGAACTTCACTCAAACTTACCATGCAGGTATATGTCAAGATGAAACAATCCAACTTGAAGATTAACCATTTCTCCTCCTTGCTGATACCCGGTTCATACCAGTGATACCAGCGGCGCAGCACCGGCTTATCACAAATCGATATATGAGTGCTACCGGTCTGATCTTTGCCCATTTTATCGGGTTTTCTTGGTCAGTTGTATGGTCGCGACTTGATAAGAATTATTAAAATCGACGGAGAGCGTCGCAAATATAGAGTGAAAAGAAGTGCGAACGATCACGGGTCTTGCAAGATGGCTGATACATAGCGAGAATATATACATCTGATATCGAACCTACGGAAACCCGCACTTATTGAGCCGGTTCCACATCTGTCAAGCATTATCACCAACTCCGATGTCGACCGGACAGAGGGCGGAATTCATTTGCAAGGGTTCGCGATGGATGTCGGCACACTAGGTCTAGACTAGCACGCTACCTCATCGCGAATCAAGAGCGCGGCTCATCATGGCCACGTAAAACTTTTCGGACACTTCTTCTGAAGAGGTACGGATGCCTTGCCCATTGGATCATGTACGTTGATGTAAGTAAGTGTATCCGTCCGGTCCGCAGGGAGGTCGTTGTGGGTTATGGAAATGTGCTCAAAATCCATATGCTAAGCCCAATCTGGGCAAAGCGGCGGCCGCTGATGATGGTGACTAATTGCCAACCTGATGAGGATGGCATCCAAGCCCGTCTTAGTATGGTAGATCGCGGACGAGGAGAAGAAACTGTTGCCTTTCACGTCAGTCACCCATGGCCCAAACCCTGTGGGACTCGCTAAGGGGATTCCAGATTCATGCATTGCCAAACGCTGGAGACCGGAACGGGGGCTGAGAAGTGGTGGCAAGCAAGACAGTGACTGGATCTACTGACAGAGGTGTCTGCCAATGGGGGCCGAATATGCACCATTAGTCTGTCTGACCTGCAAGACAAGGAAGAAGAAATGCGACAAGAGGTTGCCGACTTGCACTTATTGTGCTAAAAGGGATCTCCCTTGTGTGTATCACACTGGCAGCGACGGACATTCGTCTGGATCCACGCTTGCTGTAGACGTCCTCCAGAGGAACGGCATCATCTCCCCTGAAGTCGCCTTGCTGCAAGGAATTTCTCCCTATCTGGCCCTTGGCAACAATTCTTTTGGTTTACATGAGCCTCTGTACCAGCGTGTTCGTCTTATCTATAAGAGTCTCAATACCACGGTTGAAGAAGCTGCTCAAAGCTTTTTGCTCAACTGCCTAACTTGGTTGCCAATCATCAGTGCAGAGCGTCTACATAACATCATCGCAGCTAGCAATTTCGCCCCTCCACCTGATGATGTTGCCATTCTCCTCTTATCAATATGTCTCGTTACCCATCGGTTCACCGACATGGAAACGGGACGCAAAGCAAGGCACTTATCTAGTCTTTACGCCATAACAAGGATGCTGTTTACGGAATTGTCGATTACGCTTCCGGCATCCACGGCACTTCTCCAAGCAAGCCTTGTGATTTGCGCCTTTGAGTATGCGAATGGTCGCCATGAAACTGCCTTCATCACTATTGGAGCATCGGCATCCATGGCTCAAGTGACTGGGATAGGCCCTTTCCTCAGCAATCTTAATCATCCGAATAGCATGGAGTCACAGCAGATGCAAGGCGAGGAACGTGACATTTGGCTGGCTATATCGATCTTGCATAGGTATGTCGCTTTCACGATATTATTTCCGACTCAAATTTCGTGAATGCCGGATAAGGTGTGACATACAACATGTTTATAGCACTGTCGAGCTGATTCCTTTGCGAAATCAATAGGTTCATCCTACTTGAAGTGGCATTCAGCAGAGAGCCATTCCGGGACTTGATCCAGCATGGCTTTAATCGCATATTCCCCTATGGCCTTAACTACTGTGATGAGATAAAGTCGAGGTTGAATGAGCTCAGTGCATGTTGTCGTGCACTTCAATGGAGCAGAAGCAAATTTGGGCTCCAGGCAGAAGCCTTGTATATGCTGGACGAAACATTGCTATTGATAAGCTCCCCAGTTACAATCCTGGAGCGACTTCGGCAACTATACGTGCACGATGGCAAGCTTCAGTCCAAATTGATGGATTTGATGGCCCGGCACCCCCATGAACATTGTCATAGGGGCGAATTACGCTGCGGCGCAATCGCTACAGTGATCAGGTATGTAATTGGTGACTTGGTTCAGAAGTATACAGAGCATGCATGGTCTAATATGCCTCGTTGTAGGGCGCTATACCTGTTACACCAATATATCCTAAACTTGGCCGAGACAATACCCGAGCAGACGGATCGGGAACGCTGGAAGCGTCGGTCTCAGGCAAGTCTGACCACAGTTACAAAAATCATGGTTGATGTTGCCAAGCACCATTTACTACATGTCCGTCACTATGGCATCGACTCACTACACTTTTGCTGCGGCTGCAACGTTCGTGTGGCAATTGCTTACTCGGAACGCCAGGATCATGCTGATTTACAAGCCGGCGAGTTCGGCAGCGATGGCCTGGAGCCTTTGGTTTTACTAGAACAAGCTTTCCGTGAGAGATGGACGATGAACTTATGATCCCACCTAGGTACTTAATCCAATCTTTGGCCTTTGCATACGACAAAGATTCTGATAGCATCCACAATCTCGCTAAGCCGCCCATCCTACCAAAACTCTACTGAGCTACACGGCATTGGTCAAAATTGAAATGACCAGACAAGCGAGTGGGACCATTGGTGGCAGGACTGTCGAGTTATGTGCACTCCTCACGAAAGGAGCTCTCGTGTCACGCATAGAATTGGTCTGCACACCAGAAACTCGCCAGGCTCAACCGCGGCTTGCTTGAGAATGTGTGCAGGAAGGGCTTGATGGCGACGACGACGATGGAGTTGCGTCCGGAGACCACTCTGTCATCAGATGGTGACGTACTGCTGCAACGAGGATAAGCGGCATTGGAGGCGTTTGGCATACTTGCCCTAGTTCGAATATAAATACCCTTCATTGGCGTATTGATCTTCCCAGGCATTGATTAGAAATAGCTATATACATGGCCTCGCAGGAAATTTCACTGACATAGCAAGCAAAAAGAAAATTACCCGGATATCTCTCTAATTTGGGTCCATTTCCGCCCACAGAGCTCGGAAATCTGATATTAAATCGAGATCAGGTGCAAAACCTCTCTCCAGTATTGCAATGGGATCCTCGCAGCCACCAGTGCGTAGATCACAAGCTGCCTGCTTCAGCTTTCCTACATACCATGCCCTCGTCTCGGAGCTTGTATGTGAAGCAATCGCTGCAAGCATAAGCGGACACGAGGTTAAAGTCATGTGCGAACAGGGCCTATGCTCTATACGACATAATGCATCTCTCATCTCAGCCGCGATGAAGGTTAGATCTGGTTTGTCCTTCCGAGGCCAGGACAGGTTTATGAGCAACTCCATCGCTCTTGCGGTGACCTCAACGTATGGGTCGTCAGGACAACGAAAATTCCGGACTTGCAAGAGTAAATCTTGGGCCTGTCTTTCAATCTCAGTGGCAACTGACTGGGCATCAGACGGGTGTTGGCGATGGATATTTATCAGATGACGAAATTGAATGATGCCATCCGTTAAGGACGATAAGATGAGCATCGACGTGTACCCACAAGACACTACTGCTTCAATGACCGATTCATGGTAGCACCATGGGATCCCCAAAACGTCATTTATCGAGTCCCTACAGCTGTTAGCTTCGCTTAATCGTAAGGGGTACATGGCTACGTACTGTATTAGAAGTTGAAGAATCCACGAGGGTAATTGCGTTATTCCCAATTTACGCCTCTCTACGATCAATCTCGAAAGACCATTCATATGGACGTTCCATGCCCTTTCGTTCTGCATTAGCCGCTCGCCCAGAGCCATGGTGGTCACAGCTCCTAGCACGGCATCAGTAAGTGCTTTGCCAGTCCCAATTCGTTCGATGAGAATACTAGAAGCACGAGATGAGTGATAGGCCGCCGATCGTAGGTGAAGCGGCTTCTTGTTACAATGCTGCAGGCCTACGGCCAGAGAAGACTCCAAAAGCGCGGGCTCAGAGCGGACGAGGTCGAGCCAAGCGGATTCTGTAGGGTATTTCGGATGCTCCATGCCATTTAGGAATATGATGGACCAGACTTTGGAGACTACATCTGGTTAGTCAAGACCTCATGCGAGACCGTCAGAAGATTGCATACGAGGCTGTCCATAGAAATTTATGTCTTCTAGGCTCTCATTGGACTGTCTTGCAGATGCGGAGATATCTTCATTAGAATGTGGAGGTGCGAGTATTTCTTGGCTCTCGCATGAAAACCCCCCATCGTTCGAGCAAGCTTGTTTGGTTTTATGATCGGCCTGACGTTGTCGCCTTTTAGCGAAGTTGGTTCTCGTGACATGTGCTCTCATACGTTTTGTTGCTGCCGGGGATAGGGCCGGTGCACTTGTTGTGTTGACCCATGTGAGACTCATTGTGTACAGACTAAAGTGCCGGTTCCGAGACGTCCAAGCTAGGGATGTGATGTTGACTGTGTTCCATTACAGGGAAACGACGCATCTGCGTTGGGAAATGCTCGACTGCCTGGAACGGCCGGTTGGCCCGAGCTTTGTGCAGCTTTCATAAAAAGCTCAGCCCTCGCGCTCTTGCTTCAATGTTCCTCTGTCAAACAGCTTACCTACCTCTCCCCTGTAAACGTAGCTCCTGCACAAGCGCAGGTTGTGTTCAGTATACATGGGATAACGAGAGGGTGGAAGAGATGGGTGTATAGGAGGATAGCGGCGTCTGAATATCACGATACATTGATTCTGCGACGGCAGATTTTGGTTCCAGGTCTCGGCCATTGTCTTTCTCTACGTAGAACATTATGTAGAAACTACTCTCATGGACTTGCAAGGAATCCACTTCAATCTAAGAATGAATAATAAGAAGAAGAATAGATAGGAGATTGGTGCCCAATTCATATTACTTTGAGTGGCATGGAATAAGGCCGTTTATACTGCATTTCATGTCCCCAACAATTCATATCGAGCCATTTACTCATCTAGAGACCACGATGTTGAGGACCTCACAAGTCCCGGGCCTGCTCGGCGCCCATGGCTAAGGAACAAGACGTCTTGCTGATGGATCCCACTTGTCTTTGTAATCGTGTCAACCTTCCAAGCCCAGGTTTAGCGCATTTACATCTTTGTCTAAATGGTCAGTTTTCTCTGAACCAAGAGTGTTTCCCAATGGCTTCAGCGGAGACGCGATGACATGGTTCAAAAACCATGATGCTTTTCAGCATTTCCACAAGGACGCTGTGCTGTTCTTGTGACAGATCTGGCACCAGTTTAAGAACCTGAGAGTCGAAGGTACGAGTGCGCTGAATACTGTTATCAAACCAGTTGTAATTCTGACCCAGCATCTCTTGCAGAGGATTGTCTTCATTTTGATAGCGACTCAACCACTCTCCCGGTAGAGCCCCGATAGTCTCGATTGCCATGGATAACGCCTCCACAACCGAACCAAAGGCGGTAGGGAGGAGAACGCGAAACGTGTGCATCTCGAAAATCAGGCAACCAAGTGCCCAAAGATCTGCAGCGTGCGATGGCGGATACCCAAAGAGCATCTCTGGAGCATAGAACGACGCAGGGGTTCCTAGATCCTCAGGTACATTGCTGTCAAAGAATGCCTCGCCAGAGTCAACGATGAGAACATTGCTTGATAGTTGAGTGACATCTAGATGGGAATAGTCAAGTGCACTGACAACATGAGCTGGGGCATATGGAGGTGCAGGCAACCCGTCCAGGAAGAGGAGCGGAGCCGTCTGGGGAGTTCCGAAGCAGCGATAAATTTGGGACTCTGTCCATTCGTGGAAACCTTCAATTTCGAAAAGTATATTCGAATGTGTTAGGTCTAGGATTTGGTGAGTGGTTAGTAATTCATGCTGTTCGGAAGTGATGCTTACCACCATGGCATATGCCAACTGAATGAAGCGCAGCAAGGCCATCTGCCAACTTTTGGCTAGCGCGTTTGAGAAACTGAAGATCAGGACGTTTGCAATACAAGCTGAGGTGCTCAAGACTTGGCCCACCCACGTCCATCACTAAGCACTGATGGACCCCATTCGGCCCGCGAATCGTAAATGTTTCATGAAGATTCGCAATCCGGATAGCTTCCATAGCTGCTGTCTGAATGTGCTTGAGGGCATTGAATTCACGATACGGAGCGTCTGCCCTCAGCACTTTCAGCGCCACGTATTGGCTCTGTTCCAAATCTCGAGCTAGCCAGACGAGACCAAACCCACCATTTCCTAGTTTGTGTATTACTTTGAACCTCTGGCAGAGGACTTCTCCTAGATTGACAGGGTGAAATCCACCGGGTTTGTACATCTCCACGCTCTCGACATTGTCGAGATCTGGCGTCTGGAGCACTGACCGTTTTGTTTTGGATAGTGGTGGCAGCGGTGGCAGTGGTGGCAGCGGCATCAGCAGTGGCGGCGGCGGTAAGGCAGGCCCATCCGATAACTTTTCGGCATTTGAAAAAGGCATATGTGCATCATGACAAGGACATCAAGGAAACTGTACCATGCTGCAGTCGCGCTCCGGAAATAGGGTGTTTTAAGAGTGTTCAGATATAAGCAAGAGGTACACTGGGCTGCTCCAAATAGAAATCCAAGGCTAAGCGCTCAGGCTCGCTATTTTGTTTACTTCTCTTGCTTCTGTGCCGTTCTTGGACTTCCAGCAGGATATTCTGAGTTTCAGCCCCAGCTACGCACAGCAGTCGTTGTTACAAATGAAAGTGGGCAGTCCTCCTTCAGGGATTTGGGGGGCGACAGTGGGCGAGGCTGTCTGGTGACTGTTAATGGCCTGTCAGGCTTCTGTCCGCTTCCGAGATACTAATGGGACAGTTCTAGGTCAGATCTCATTTTCTGCTTTAGGGAAATCAATTTCAAGAAAGGTAATGCTGTGCAGGGTGCGCCAGGGTCCTGTTCCGCCCATGGTTTGAAACAACCACCAGCCAGGTAAACCAGGCTGAATCCATAACGGATAAAGTTAGGAGGGCGATGACGATCGTGCGCTATACCTGATTAGGGAAATCAGTTTGGAGGCGCCAAGTCTACATCTGGACGACATGCGAACTGGATCAGGTAACGACGAAACGTCCATGACGGAGCACGGTTATGAATGTTCCTTTAGCTGAAGAAGGAGACGACGCGATTATCAAGCAATCAAGCATTGCCTCCTACAGAGGTACACGTACAATGCTACGCAAAGATGTATATAAAAGATGGGGCATCGGCAGGCACAAGTCAATTGCAATACTGCACCCATTGAATCAACACCACTTGAACCATTTAACAAGAACAAAATCAATCTAGCCTTACTCAAAACGACTATTCTTGAGACATGGCGAGGCAATGGATCTTGAATAGCCAGGAAGGCTTTGAAGACTCACTTGAATATCAAGAGAACGTCCAACTTCCGTCCAAGGACGAACTCGACTCGCACCAAGTCCTAGTCAAGTTGTACGCTGCCAGCTTGAACTACCGTGAGATCATGATTGCAAAGGTAAGATATGGAGGTGTCCAGGTATTATCGGTTCACACGCTGACCATCCGCAGGGCGTCCTTGGTCTCACGATTAAGCCATCAGTCGTACCTGGCTGTGATGGTGCTGGCGTAGTCGAAGCAGTAGGGCCTGCGGTCAAGGACTTCCGGCCAGGTGATCGGGTTGTCACTTATGTAGCACCAAGCAGCACTGAGCGCGATGGTGACAACGCGCTCCCAAGTCTCATGGCTGATGCATCTCTTTGCCTTGGCCAACAGACTGATGGAACTTTGAGGTCTGCTGGCGTCTTTTCAGAGACTGCCCTGGTTCACGCCCCTACCTCACTTGACTTTCTACCAGCCTCGACCCTCTCATGTACCTGGTTGACCGCCTGGAACGCAATATTTGGACTGAAGGGTACAGAGCTGGGCCCTGATTCTTGGGTCCTTGTCCAAGGAACGGGAGGAGTTAGTGTCGCTGCTCTTCAATTGGTGGTGGCCGCCGGTGCTAATGTTGTCGCAACCACATCGACTGACGAGCGAGCTGCTCGTCTACGCTCCCTAGGTGCAGTCGCAACCATCAACTACCGCGAAAATGCCATCGACTGGGGTTCGAAAGCCAAAGAGTTAACACCGAACGGGAGAGGGTTTGACTCAATCATTGACGTCGGCGGCAACCAAACCCTTCCCCAATCCCTTGCAGCTGTCCGGACTGACGGCGTCATCTCTATGATTGGGGCAGTAGGAGACGAGGCTGAGCAAGTGCCTGCTTTCGCGGCCTTCATGCATTCCTGTATCCTTCGAGGTATCATCGCAGGGAGCCGTGCGCAGTTCAAGGATGTCGTACGCTTTATTGACGAGAAAAGCATCCGGCCAGCTGTGGACGATGTTGTTTTTGAATTGGCCGAAGTCAAAGACGCCTACAAGCGCCTCAGTGAGAAGAAGCACTTTTCGAAGATTTTGATTCGTGTTGATCATCCTGAGACTGTCTAGATAGTAAGCAAACAGAATGCGTGTCAGCAATGCCGGTGTGGGTACCCAATCAGAAATTCCGACATTCTCGTCACAGCCCGCTTGTGCGGGCGTAACATTTTTTCATAGGTTAGCGCTGCAGCTTCTGCACATTCGTTGAAAGGTTCGGCAATAACGTGTCGGCGCCAGCTGATATGCATGTAGTCAAAGGCGTAGAGGTATGTCAGTATGCTGTCGATCCTTGTTGCGAGCAGTCATGGGGCCAAGGCAGCAGAGAAAGGTACACTCGAAGTTTACTTGGCGAGTTATATTCTACTGTATGGATGGGAGATCGAAGCATGATGTGTAGCAGATGTAGATGTGCATCCCCATACTTTTGAGAGGACGATGGTATGATTAATATTATGTACTGTAGGCTGTGGCACAAGTGGCTACAATGTAGGTAGTGGTGCCATCTCCCGCAGTGACGTAATGTATGAGATCCACTCTTCCGGATGCTCTGGAACTCAAACACCATATATGTACTCTCACTCCAGAGACTACAAAGATCAACATAAATTGAAACGCTCAAGGCATAGGCAAATCCGAACAGCCGTCACATTCTTCTGGCGTTATACCAAAGGCAAAAGCAAATACAGCATCAAATACAGCATTCCTAAAGCTAATCATGGAGGACAACCATATCTATCAATTCTCCCTCCTGAACGCGCTGATGGATGGCGTGTGCGAGACAGGGACGACAGTCGAGCAGTTGTTGAAAAAGGGCAACCAAGGGCTAGGTACCTTTGTACGGATGCGCGGCGAGCTGGTGATGCTGGATGGCAAGGTGTACCAACTGCAGCCGGGCGGCAACGTGGCAGAGGTACCAGCGGACACGCAAATCCCGTTCGCTGTCACCACGAACTTCGTGCCCCAGGCGACACGGACTGTTGATTTGGGCGGGCGCGAGGAGGGAATGTCGATCGATGCGCACCTGGACGCGTTCCAACCGCACGCGAAGAACCTCTTCATGACGTACCGGATCACTGGCCGGTTTGAATGGCTCAAGTGCCGGACCGTCGCAGGGCAGGAGTACAAGGGTCAGCCGCTGAAGGAGCTCGGCAAGAAGCAATTCGTGGATGAGTATTCCGACATCGAGGGTACCATCGTCGGCTTCAGGACGCCGCTCAACTGGCAAGGCTTCGGCGTCGCCGGCGAGCACTTCCACTTCCTCGACGAGCGCAGGACTGCGGGTGGCCACGTACTGGAGGTCAAGGCCAAAGGCGTCACGATGGCCATGTCCCTCGTCTCTAACGTGCACATGGAGCTACCAACTACGGAGGACTTCAACGCCGCGACTCTGGTAACCGACGACGCTGGCGTGATGGAAGTGGAGGGTAATAAATAGGAGAAAAAACTCATTTTCTTTTTATTATGACAGGATATATTATTTTGCTATCGAGGAGAAACCTGACCGGTTTGGACTCTATCCGACGCTTTCCTTGATCAGATTGGCCGACAGATCCTTAGAATGGCTATAGTCTATCCTGACATCGACAAGGGACAGGCCCTTGTAGGCCAGAGCCTCGTCCATCACTTTTCCGATCTCGGACGTGTTGTGGATTCTGAAGCCCTTGCCACCGAAGGCTTCAGCGTACTTGACAAAGTCGACGCCTCCAAGGCTGATGCCGCTGCTTCTGCCATACTTCATTTCCTCCTGGAATTCGACCATGTTGTATGCCTCGTCGTTCCAGATGAAGTGGGTGATGTTGCAGCCCTGCTGCACGGCTGTGCTGAGCTCTTGGGACGAGAACATGAAGCCTCCGTCGCCGCTGATGGATATGACTTTCTGCGAGCATGGCGGATCCTGCACCAGAGATGCGGCAATTGCCCATGGCATACCAACACCAAGTGTCTGCTGTCCATTTGAACACAGCAGCTTCCTAGGCTCGTAGGCGAGAAAGTAGCGCATCATATAGATATACACGGTACCGACATCACACGCCACTGTTGTGTCTTTGGTCACTCTGTTTTGCAGTTGCTTCACAAATTCGAGGGGATGGACCAGCCCGTTCCTGCTGTCACTCTCACCGTTTCTCCACGCACCGAGGTCTTTCAAGAGCTGCTGGCAGAACGGGTTTTCAGCTGGATCTCGGATTGACTTGACCTTCTCGTCGAGCTGGCGTATGTTTTCCTTGATTGAACCGAGCAGTTCCAATGTCGGGTGGTAGTATGAACCATAATCGCATGAAGTGTAGTCAACATGAACGACATTCAATTTACCGGTAGGGTTCCAGCTGCTGGCGTCGTATTCTGTGGGGTCGTAGCCTAGAGCGATGATGAGATCCGATTGCTGCAGCAAGCGATCCCCCGTCTGGTTCCTGAACAACCCAACTCTTCCGTAGAAGATTCTTGGGGCCAAATCTTCAGGGACAGCGCCAGCAGCTTGGAATGTCTCCACGATAGCGATTGGGTGTTTGCTTGCAAAGTCACGAACAGCCTGAACGACGATTGGGCTTGAGGCTCTCTGCCCCAGGAAGAAGACCGGTAATTTGGCCTGCTCTATCATCTCGGCAACCTTTTGGGTGTTCTCTGGTGCAGCAGGACCCCACATTGGTGGCTTGTACGCAGGTGGAGGGAATGCATCGAACTTGGATGTGCCAGCGGCAATATCCATTGGGATGGAGACGACAGAGACACCCTTGGGTGCTGACGAGGCTGTCCTGAAAGCGGCCAGGATGATCTCAGCAGCCTGGTCCTCCACGTCAATGCCGACAGCGGACTTGGCTGTCGGGCTGAGGATCTCCAGAGCCTTCATGGACTGGTGGGTGTGCTTGGTGTTGAGCAGACGTGGAACTGAGCCCACGATGGCCACGACCGGGTCGCCCTCGGTGGTGGCGGTAACAAGGCCAGTGGTGAGGTTGCCGGCGCCAGGCCCAGAAGTTGCAATGCAGACACCAGGTATGCCTGTAATCCTGCCGACTGCGGCGGCCATGAAGGCGGCATTCTGCTCGTGTCGGCAGACAACTAGCTTGATCTCCGGATGGTCACTAAGAGTGTCAAACATAGCGTCGACCTTGGCTCCCGGGATGCCGAACACCACTCGCACACCGGCATTGTAGATCGCCTCGACCAGGATGCGGGCCACATGCTTGTCGTCGGTCATTATGTCTTGGGCTGTGCTACCTGCTGTCAAAGGTACCTAGGTGAAAATGGTTACGTTATTGCGACTTCAGTTACAGCTTCTTGTGATTCTGTCTTGTTATCGTCTGTATCCGGCGTGTGGTCTAGAAGGTCAGGAAGCTGATAAGTACTTGGGAGCGAGCAGGCATTCCGAAAGCATCCGAGAGCATCCGAATGGACTAGATTTCGCCACAATGGTTCACAAAATATATCCAAACTATTTCCATCGTCACCACGGGCATGGGTCTTTGCATGGAGGCTCAAAGTGGCCTGAGACCCGCAACTTATCGTGATGCCGTCATGCTTATGTCATGTGGCTGATTGTAAGCAGGTCGTTATTCTGAGCAAACCTCGGTGTTGCCAATTGTAAAAGAAGATATGATGAAATGGGAATTAAACACAATCGAGCTGTATTCAGATATGGATATGGGTATGAATATGCATATGCATATGATTAATAGATACGTGCAAGCAGCCACCCTCTGCCCAAATGGCGGATAATCCATCTGTTCGGTCGAATAGTGCATACCAAAGGCAGAAACTCCCCAAGCGCCGCGCTTCTTTCGCAAATCAAAGAAATCAGGTTTGTGGTCGATAGCGAGGCAAGCATTTAGCAAGTCGCCACCCCTTTTACGCTTTGGGAAACCTCAGTATCCACGGTGCCAGACTCTGACTGCATCCGGGAGGTGTTGGCAGTGGACGAGGTCTTTGACGAGGCTGTGCTGTCGGATGACTTCCTGACGCCATCCGACGTAGCGGTATCTGGGGTCGGTTCTGTCTCTTCCTCTTCGGGAGTCGACATTGGGATACTGCTAGAGGTTGACCGTGTCAAAGGGAAGCGTCCGGGTTTATGGCTCGGCATTTGGATCTTGAGGTCCACGGCCCGTTGCTTTCCCTTTGAGAATTGCGGTCCTGAGTTGCCATGGCCCGAGAAGAAGCCACTATGAGCCAGACGGAAGTCGAGGTTTTGGTCATGCTTGCGAGGAAACCTCCTCGAGGCTTCGTATTCCGCCTGAATCTCAGATCTGAGCTGCGCCAGGCTGGGCCCTTGTGGATTGCTCTTGGTGCGGTGGTCGCTGGGAGACGGGAAGTCGGCCGTACGGTCTATAGACCTGAGGCTGTCGTTGCTTCCATTCGACAGACGGAAGTAGTCGGAGGCAGACGTCGGAACAAGGTCCTTGCTGCTGGGTTTGCTCATTGGCGATGACGCACCGGAGACGGTAAGTGGAGGGGTGAAATAGAATGGTAACCCGGAAAGACTGCCTTGATGGGATGATGAGGAACGGGTCTTTTTGAGCGAGGAGGTCTCTGCGATCGAACCGGCTGCAGAGTATGCACTGCCGTTACTCTTCCTTCGCTGGGGTTTCGTGGCAAGCATGCTGTCGTCCGCTGCCATGCACCGCATGGCGTCTCGCTGGGCATACCTGGNCTTGTATGCTCTCATTGGAGCGGCAGCAGGTTTTTCAGCCGGCAGTGAATTACTGCCATTTGTTGGGACTGACTTGGTGGCAGAGCCAGTGCCAGCAGCCTTTTTCCTGAAAAGACCAGACCAAACTGACGACTTCTGTCGGGAGTCGGATGCCATGATCTCGATGCTGCAAGCTCTCAAACTCCAGGGAACAGCGAGAGTCTGTCGCAACAGGCGGAAAAACAAATGTTGGGTCTGTTGGTGCTGTAGCCAAGCTCAAGCAGTCTCGTTCGTAGTCCACCTGATTGTGATTGGTCGTTGGCGATGTCCAATGCTTCAGTACATGAGTATATTTGGGAGCAATGTGACTGGTTCCACGGGACAGATACGGCCAGCCAGCTACTTGAGCAATGAGGATGTTTGCAAATGTCTGACAGGCCCGTCAAGCTATCAAATGCTTAACCAAGCGAAAGGACCCCTGATTCTCCAATGTTGGCAGTGCCGACAATGTTGCAACATACGACTCACGGATTGTATTGTTAGTGGTAGAAGTTTGTTGAAGAACGGGCAGGCCAATGATGACAGCGGACACCAGGGCTATAGCGTCAATGTCGCGAAGCGAACTCGTCGAGCAGGAAATAGCAGCAGGGGCAGATTCCGACTCGTATCGAAACTGGGTGTGACAGGCGGATCGCGCTATTAGAGTTGCCAGCGGATCGCGCAGCAATTAAAGCAGGAGGACACATGAGGCGGTAAGGGCGTCAAAACACGTCGAGCAGCCCACCGATATCACCCACCACGACCGGCAGCGTGCGCGGGTAAGGACTCTCTGACTGAACCTTTTCCTTTCAAGGATTGTTCTCGATGCCCACGCCCAGCAGGCAACGCTCATGGACCATTGCCATGATCCTTGGAAAGCGTGAAAGTGGATATGAGCCATCAGAATGGCTCGTCGACCGTGCTGGGCAGTCTAGATGAGACTGGCATAGGCCATGCTTTGCTAGCCGTCCAATCTGGGCAGTGCACTTGGCCCAGAACAGAAGCCGAGCCTCAGTTGGTCGACCGCACCTCTCCGGATCGGGAGTTGTGCCTGCCACATGGACTTCCAGATACGGGGCACCGTTGCCAGGTCGGGAAAGCCGCCCATATATAACCACACCCGGACCAGCCCACCCCCGGTCAGCCAGCCTACTGTATTAAACTGGGAATATAGTGGGTGAAATTCCCCTGTTGACCACGATAACCTCTTATTGCACGGTGATGTCGCCCTGCAGAAGCGGCTGCATGTGCGGCTGCAATCGCGGTTGCGGTTAAGTCTCGAGCCGGTGGCGTTTCTCTTGCTCTGCTACGCTCTCATTTCTGGTTCTGGGCAGGTGTGTTGCGAGCCACGTAGTAGACTTTCCGGTGGTCTGGAATAAAAGATTCCACCAAAGAAAACATGTAGACGTACGATATGGTGGCTGTAGCAGCTGACTGTTTGTGGGACTATGGGGTTCTGGACTAGGACGGTTAAGAAGCGGCCGTACGCAATGTTGGAAGTCGATTCATTGAGCATGTCAAGCAACAAAAAGTTATGAAAGTTCGGTACGCAGGTAAATCAGCATGGCGTGCCAGCCACCAAAGCCTAGGCGTGATGTCGTCAAAGGAACCGCAGGCTACTGTAAGATACACAAGAAGTCAAACGATAATGCATGGCGATTGAAGTCAAATACTATAGATCTAGACCCGTGCAGTCAGTCGACGGTATCGCTGACGGCAGGCGGCGGACAACATTCAGCCGGCCCATCTCAACCGTTGCTAGGCCTCGTCTGTCGAGTACGCCGCCGCCGACATGGTACCATCACCATCGCCATCGCCATCGTTATCGCCGTCTGGACTTGGCTAGATACGAAGTTTTACTCCGATGCATTAATTCAGCCACAATTCCAGGCACATACCATACCGTACTGAGACACGCATGTGTGTGGGCTGTACATACAGTACAACGTGAAGACGGTACTTGCCGGGATCGTGTTCCTGGCGAGTTCCCTTACCAAGCACTATCCCCAGACTCTGCTGAACCTCGTGGCTAGAATGTGGCATTGGCGGACTGTCGTCTCGGTGGGCCAAGACTTAAAGGCACTGGCCTGGCTACAGGGGGACGCGGCTCTCAGCAGCTGTGACAAGATAGTGGATCCCTCGCCGTGAGGCTGGCTGTACAGTATATTCTTACGGTGCAGTTACTGCGCTCCTTCCCTTTCACGACTGGGTAGATGGCTTGACACCAGACGACGGACGCTTCTCCATGCGGATTGACTCTTCAGAGTTCAAATCCCTGTTACCTCCCCCAATGCGCCATGTTGGGGTGGTCTATCAATAGATAGCGGATCTGCCGTCATACTCGATCCTGCTGCATTTGCATGCGAGAGTTCGGCGAGAGTTCAGCCATGCGAGCCACACGGAAATGAAGACAAACCTTAACCTCAGGTGCCAGGTCCGCATCTGGCGTTGCTGTTCAATTGCATGCGATGGTGGCTTGAGGGAAGACTTTGGAATTGTGATAATCATCTATTGAACCATGATACGATTCAATGTGAGGATACGATACGCCTAGAACTCCCTACCTTAACCCCCACCCTATCTGGAACGCCAAAATCAATATAACCCTAATTTGCTGAATACCGTATCCGACCTCTACCGTCCTTGCAAACGTTTATCATTCACCCAAGATCCGTCATCGTGATATCTCATTAACTTCATCCGATCAAAAAATCATCTCATCTTGGAATATCCAAGAGCAATCGTTCCACTCGTCAGGCATGTTCGTTCCAGTCGAATAGAGATTTCGTTTTCTCTCCACCACGTGTGAAGTGACTGGACGTGGGTGTTGACTCTCTTCATGACGCTTCGGTTCAGAGGCGTCTGCCGCGGCTGCAATACCGACCTTTGTCAAGCAGTATGTGCTATGTGCATCGACGAAGGGAAAAGATCAAACCTGTACGGCACTCCTAGCCATAGCCCTCTTCAGTCCCATGCTCGACCGGCTAACTTCTTTGGCACAATTTCCCCCTTCAGCGCCAGAAGGCAGAAACCCGCTCGCCTCGGCTCTGCCTGCTTCCTTGCCGAGATGATACCCAGCACCAAAACTCAGAGCGGTCAGAGCGAAGACTACGCCAGCCGACACGGCCCAGGTCAGGAGGGTTGGGGTCACAACGAGCTCATCCGTAGAGCTTATTCGGCGAGCCTTCTTGATAGCCCTACGCTCGGCGCTTTTTGATCTCACCACCGCGGCTGCTGCTGCCTTCCTCTTCACTTCCTCATGTGCCTTGGAAGATATGGAAGAGGAAGTGGATGGCGCCCTTCGAATGGTAGGTTTGAACGTTGGCTCGTTTGGTGTGGGCGACTTATCCTGAGGCAGCGCGGATTCCGGTACCAACCTGAACGAGCCAGGTTCGATACGGTTGCTGCGCGGCCTGGCAGTGTTGGCCATGTTTGTCGAGTGCTTTGCTTCAGTTGTCGGTGGTCTTGGGCTGGATCTAGGTAATCCACGCGCAGCGGCACCGATAGACAGCAGCGTTGATAGACTGGCCCTCAGAGCCTCCTCGTGCTCATGTGCAGTGTTGTATGAGGGTGAAAGTATGTTCTGTGAAAGGTGTTGCCCACTTTGCGAGTACTGGCGGCGTGGCGAACGTGTACCTGGACGTGGGAAGTGTGAGGGTGCAGCATCTGAAACGGCGTGAGAGGCCGGGTGTGAGAAGGCATTCGGCTGAGGCGTGAAGCACGCATCATTGTGAATGGGATAGTTGATCGCCGTGCGATCCTCGTCGTCATCATAATCGTCATCTGAGGAAGGAATAGCGTTGTGGTCGTGCTGCGATGAATGGTGTGGTTCATATCTGTCTGTGTTGCCCTCGTCGGTCATAGGTGCAGACGATGCGATCACCTTTTCCGGTTCACTCTCGCTCTCGTCGAACTCTTCCTGGCTGCTTGCCCTGCTCAGACTGAGGGCGGCCCCATTGTCGACACTGACGCTGGTCCTGAAGCCAGACCGCAGCAGTCGCTTCCTCCTGTTGCGAGTTCCTTGTACCCGTAGCCCAGCAGTGACGACCTCATCAGCTACCGAGGACAATGAAGACGATGAAGGTTGGGAAGAGATCTCGACCCAAGAATCCTCGTTGCGAGCCCTCGCACTCGAATATGAAGTCGACCTGGCCACCATGCCGTCGGAATGCTCTGGTGCCCTGGTCGAGGCAGTCGGTATTGGGTGGGCAGTGTATGGCATGGCGACAGACTAGATATTGGATCGATACGTATGGGTATGATTGAAGCAGCGAGCCAGGTGAGCCCTTGTCGCCAGCTGAGACACCTGTCTTTGTCCGAGTGTGGAGCGTGCCAGGTCTGGAGGTGTGAGGTGTGAGGTGTGAGGTGGGTTGGTGAGGGTGGCGTTGATGTGAGGGTGCGAGCGCGAGTCGGCAGGATGACGTTCTCACACCGCCTGGGGTGTCGACGGCGGTTGGTGTTGTTGTCGTAGAGATGATGGTGGAGATGAAGGCAGTGGATGTTGGCGGTAGTGGTGGTGGTGGTGGTGGTGGTTGTGGTGGTATCTGCGGTGATGTGATTGCTGCCTTAACCCACCCTTTAGTCAGGATCCAGCAATGGGCTGATACTGTACATCCAGTACATCAACTGATTACACTCTGTACGACAAACGCCCCACGCGTTTCAGGCTGTGTTGCGGCGGGCACTGTGCCAACGCGAGCTTGCGGTGGTTGGGGATGTGAGATTGAAGTTGGATTGCTAGGGACGGTATGCTAGGGACAGTATGCTACAGTAGGGACGGTATGCGCTCGACTCGTCGGTGAGGCAGCGTCACGGTGTTCTGAGTCCACGTAAGTACGCATAGCGCTGCAATGCTACTGTACCTACCACCGCACTGGACGGACGCTCTACCTGCTGTACAGTATGTACATACATACACGACACATGCTACCTGCTCACTACTGCTTAAGTCGATGCATCACGCGCAGGGCCCGTCAGCTGATTGGCCTGTCTGTGATGCGCTGCGCTGCGCCGTGATGTGATTATATGCGTCCGAGTGGAGGGGTCTCTGGCCCTTGGCTTGGTCTTGGGCTCGCTTCTGGTGGCCAGCCAGGATGATGCGGCACCCTTATCGTATCTGCATTGCCCGATAGACGATTGTGTGTCGATCACGGCATGCTCGACCAGCCAGCCAGCCAGCCAGCCAGTCAGTCAGTCGGTTGAATGAAGGATCCGAGGCTTGAATGGACTCGATGTGCTTCATAGTCCCGGCTGACTTGATACAGTCCCGTGTCGGTCGTCATGCGCGCTCACCTACTGCTACACAATGGGAGAGAATCGGTAATGGGTTGATGGTTATTAGATGGCAGAAAGAATGAATCGTCTCAAAACTCGTAGCTGTACAATCTCCGAGATATTCATCACGTTCGTGCTATTCGAGGGTATCATTCCTGTCGTGTCTCGTCAAGCGACTGTCAGCGCCGGTGCTGAGCTACGCTCGCTATGATATACTGTACTATGCTACACTGCCGTCAACAACACCTGCTCTCTTCGCTCTAAAGCGTCACTTGTGCCCAGGTGAGGAAGTCCTTCGCCCGTTGCGTCACTTTGGGTTCTCTTTGGCTTCTTCGACGTCCACTATCCTGCGATCCATTGTAGTCGAATTCCTCATCTGCACCGTCCTTCTGGACAGGTAGGATCTCTGGTACCTTGATGTCGCTCTTCTTTGGTCTACCCCTTTTCCGCTTTACTATCTGAGTCTCCGTCCCTGCCAAGCCTGATAGTTGTTGTGGTAGACTCTCTGTGTGGACAGGTGGCGCAGGTGTAGCAGGTGTAGCAGGTGCGGCAGGTGCAGCAGATGTCTGCGTGCTTGTCTCGGCGATTGGCTCGTATGCCACACTCTCAGCGCCGGCGCCTAGAGTCGAATTGCCAACGTCCATCTGGAATCTCACAGCCCGCTGAACCTGCTGTCTGGGCTCTGGCTGTGTAACTTTGGCCAGTTTAGTCGGCACAGTAGAGTCATGAACAGCACCATCTACAATGCGACGGCGTCGTTTGCTCGAAGCAGAGCGAGAAACACCATTGACAGGCTCGGCAGGCGGGTTTTCAAGGGCAGTGATCAACTTTCTCTTGGCAGCATCGCCCAGCGACTCGCCTTTCGAGAGTCGTTTCGCCAGTTGGGTGGCGAGAGCGTTGACATTTACAGAAGATTCACTAGGAGCAACGCGAGCTGGCAGCAGTCTCGCTAGGAGCTTCTCAATCCCGTCGCTGGCAGTTGCGACGTCTGGGACAGCCACCGGCTTGGTCTCCAAGTCGCTGACTCGGGCGAGCAAGCCGTTAACGATGGCTTCCTGGTCGTCGCTGCTAGACTCCAGCAAGCGCAGAGCCTCGTTCAGTTTGTTGTAGTAATGGCCATAGAGATCGAATTCCTTGCGGACGACGTCCGGCATGCGCTTCATCTGGCCACTCATGGCCTGCTCCAGAGCGTGTAGCCGCCGTTCGATGGACACCGTGTCCATGTCCGTGGTCATGATGGTGGCCATGGCTGGCTAGAGCCTCAGCCTCCACTGGCAAGCCGGCGGCACTACAGGATGCCGTGCTGGCACAGCTGGAGACCCGTGCGACAGGAAGCGAAGTACAATCGGTGCTAGTGCTAAAGAATAATTGGCAATGAGGCTGAGATTGCGGTTCACGGATCAGTCGCGACGGTGCAGCGATGGCGTCGGAGGAATCGTACATAAGCTTCGGCGTCCATGCACAGGCACAGACACACACACGCCCACGGGACGGCAGGGAAGAGCAGCATGACACGGGTCACGACAGTACTGTATCCCATCTTCGAATGCACGAGACAGAGCTTTTTTCCTGCTACTATGATGTACAAAGACTCGAGATATGCAAGGTCAGTGATCACCACAGCAGTCTTTCTCTACATATGTCTACACATTTTTATTAGGGTTTCATTGCGATCAACATGAACATGTGGGGAGACTGGGGCAGCCCATGGCCATCTTGAGGCGAAGGAGGTCTCCACACTTCTGTGCTTCGCTGGCTCGCTGACAAACGCCAGTTTTGACATACTGTATCTACTAATGCTGATATAATGCCTATCCAGACGAGAGTTCTGTACCAAGGATGGAAGAATTGTCCTCTTCATCCAAGTCGTTTACCCTCTTCAAGCACACGACGTCGTTGACACAACTCAGAGGTCCAACACAGGGACGATGCTGGATTACCTTGTTTACTAGGCTCGAATGCGACGCATCCTAGCGGACCAGCGGAGCTGCTATTACCTAAGGTGAGCATCGATTGCCTTGCCATCATGCCTGTCTAGCGGCAGCATCAACATCTCAGTCAATTGAATCATTCGTGGCACCAAAGACCGAGTGGGATTCACTCTTTGTTGGCAGCGAATGGCGTGCTGCTCCTGGCCACGGCTCAAGGCTTGCATTCGGCCATGATTAAGCCGCTGCAAAGCGTACCATTGACAAACCAACGTCCAAATGAGAAATCGTTGCATATTTTCGTGATCTGCACCTTGTGGCCAACATTCCCAATCTGATGAATAATTGATTTAAAACCGGTGGCAATCTGTTTCTTCGTCGTTCTGGACCGACTGAGCATTTCCGGACTTCATTGCAGACTTTATCTTTCACTATAAACAGCCGGCTAGCCACGACCGCCAGCTTCCCCTCCACTCGGACGTCATCGTTGCCTGTCCCTCAATCAGGATCCAAAACCTCCAGCTCGGATTGCAACCGTATTCGTCCTTCCCACCGGCAAACCCGATCCAAACTTTTTCCAAGATGACGAAAGACCTCACCGAGCACGGGCGCATCGACACTCCGCCACGGCCAGCGTCGCCGGTGCATGGGTTCGGCACGCTGGCGGTGCACGCGGGTGCACCGCACGACCCGGTGACAGGAGCCGTGATCGAGGCGATCTCGCTGAGCACGACGTTTGCACAGACGGCAGTGGGCCAGCCGGTGGGCGAGTACGAGTACACGCGCTCGAGCAACCCGAACCGGACCAACTTCGAGACGGCCGTGGCCGGGCTGGAGAAGGCCAAGCACGCGCTGGCATTCTCGAGCGGGTCCGCCACGACGGCGGTGATCCTGCAGTCGCTGGCGCCGGCAGCCACGTCGTCAGCGTGTCGGACGTCTACGGCGGCACGCACCGCTACTTCACCCAGGTGGCCGCGGCGCACGGCGTGCGCGTCACCTTCACGCCCAGCATCGAGCTCGACATCGCCAGCCTGATCACGCCCGACACCCGCCTCATCTGGATCGAGACCCCCTCCAACCCGACCCTGTCGCTGGTCGACGTGCGCGCCGTCGCCGACATCGCCCACCGCCACGGCGTCCAGGTCGTGGTCGACAACACCTTCCTCAGCCCCTACGTCCAGAACCCGCTCGACCACGGCGCCGACATCGTCGTCCACTCCGTCACCAAGTACATCAACGGCCACTCGGACGTGCTCATGGGCGTCGCTGCTCTGAACTCGGACTCCCTGCGCCAGCGCCTCGCCTTCCTTCAGAATGCCATCGGCGCCGTGCCATCCGCCTTCGACTGCTGGCTGGCCCACCGTGGCCTCAAGACCCTGCACCTGCGCGCCAGGGAGGCCAGCACCAACGCGTCTCGCGTCGCCGCCGCTCTCGAACGCTCGCCGCACGTCCGCGCTGTCAATTACCCTGGTCTCGACTCGCACCGCCAGCGCGACATTGCTCTGAAACAGCACAGGGACGGTATGGGAGGTGGAATGCTGTCCTTCCGTATATCGGGCGGCAAGGCTGCAGCAGACCGCTTCTGCCAGTCCACTCGTATCTACACCCTCGCCGAGTCGCTCGGCGGTGTTGAGAGCTTGGTCGAGGTTCCGGCCTCGATGACCCACATGGGCATTCCCAAAGAACAGCGTGAGGCTGCAGGTGTCTTCGATGACCTGGTCAGACTCAGCTGTGGTGTTGAGGATGCAGCGGATCTGGTCGCCGATGTCCTCCAAGCGCTGGAGAAGGCTGTCATCGCGCCCAAGATCACCAATGGTCTCGCTTCGGCTTAGGAAGATTAATGAAATAGCACATCCGACACGGAACAAATTTAAACGGGTATGGAACGGGATTTGGAGTTCCGGCATTACGGTGTTGGCCATGAAACCATGGTCCACTTTCATAGAAAACTCGATGATAATGATGGCATAGAGAGAGACAGAGAACTGTCCATGGCTTCAACCCAATGGACGAGGGAGCAAAAAGCGCATGTTGCGGTCTATTTCGCAAGTCCAGCACTTTTTATTGTATATGACTATCGGGTACTGCAGGCTATTTGGTCTCTTTAAACCTCACTATACTTCATCTTCCCCATTCCGTCTCATTGTTCAAGATACAAGTCGAAAGCGCGCTTGTACTCGAAGAAGCTTGCCTTGTAATACCGAGGCGTTTCTGGATCTGAGAAGTTGACGTATCTATGGGGAAGGACAATTGGGGTCAGTTACCACTACGGCGACAGGAGAGAACCAAAGCGAGACTTACTGCATCCCAAATTTGGTAGACAGACCAGAAGCCCACTAAGTCACAGACAAGCATCAGCATTAACTCCAAGGCGCCACCCGTAAATAGCTACCAACTCACCTCGTAGTTATCGACAAAGCTCCAAGCCAAGCTGGCGATGACATCGACACCCTCGCTGAGAGCGATCAGGATGCCACGCATATAGCCGTAGAAGTAGGACGAGCGGACCGGGTCGTAGAGGATGTCCTGACGCAAGGTCTTCAGCTGTTCAAAAGGCTCTGCAAACCCAAACTCCGTCACCGCAATACCGCCGCGCGGTTTCCAAGTATCTTGGATGTACTTCAAAAACGCCGGCAGCCAGTCGTAGGCGCGATGCAGCCAGGGTGCGGCTGGGTCTGCAGAGGCGCCAATCACCCAGCCACCGTCAGCTTCGGAATACGTATAGGAACTGTTGGCGCACGACGGATACAAAGGGTTCGACGAGTTGGCCACGCAGGCGTCCACGCCTGCATCTGGTGCGAAGTAGAACTGGGCCGTGTAGGCCTGTTCGACGTCAGCAACAAGCACACATGTCATGAGAGTGAAGGAGGGTTGGCTTACATCGTGAGCGTAAAAGTCAGCACTGCCATTGATCCCTTGTTTTTCTTCAGAGGTGAACGGCCGCAGGAAATCCGACACAAAGTCTTTAACGCTCTGGGGGTAGTCGCCAGTGAGGTAGATGGGATCTGAAAACCAGCCCTCATTGAAGTCCCAGGCACGCTGGACCGCCCGTGCGTCCTCGGCAGAATTCGTAAGTGGGATCTTGTAGCCGCCATTGTTCTTGTACGAAATCATCGAGTCAGGTAGCATTTGCTTGCCGAGACGGTAGGCCTGCGAATGCGCCAGCAGCACGCTCTGGCCACAGTGGTAGGGTTGCTGGATGTTTGGGATGGTGTAGTTTTTGAAATACTGTGCTGGGAACGGATACTGGTCACAGAATACGATGGCTGCAGCATGGACATCGTCAGCTCAACACGGAATGTACCCTCCCAACCGCTCAGGTCAAGGATGGATATGACGAAGATGGCAGGTCAGGAATATGTAGATATACTCACGCTCATTGACAGTGAACCACCACTTGACCCTATCACCGAAAGCTGCGTAGGCAATCCTGGCGTACTCGACGAAGTCGCCGACGATCTCCTCGCTCAGCCAACCGCCATACAGATCCTGCAGGTACAGGGGAGTGTCCCAGTGATATAGAGTGATTGCAGGCGTGACGTTGTATTGGAGACAAGTGTCGATAACATCATTATAGTGATCAATGGCAGCCTGGTTCACGGGACCACGGCCGAACGGTAGGATGCGAGACCACGAGAGGGAGAAAGAGTAGGCTTTGACGCCGAGAGCTGCAATACGAGCGATGTCTTGATTGATGGCCATGCAAGATCAGCTACACGTATCAAGTATTGGACCAAGACAATAAGAACGAAAACGAGTCACATCAACTCACCAACTTTGTACATGTAATAGTTGTTATCCGTCACATCAGCAGTCGAGTTGTCAGAGATGAAACCTTCGACTCTGTGGGACAAGACGTCCCAGACGGACGGGCCTCTGCCATCGGCCTTTGGCGCGCCCTCGATCTGGTACGCGGCGCCGGCGACGCCCCAGAGGAAGTCGCTGGGAAACGCCCACGACTCGTTCTTGACCTCGGCCGGGACCTGGGCGCCGCTTGGGAAAGGGTTGTAGTAGAGAGGTGGCGGAGGGATGAGCGAGGTGGACGGGACGGGCGTGGGTGACACGACAGTGGTGACGGCTGGCGCCGACACCGGTCCGACCAGGAGGTCCCAAAGGTCTTCTACATTGACAGACAGGGTGGTAGCAAAGGCTGTGGGGTTGGCCACTGTAGAACCGTTCGCGAGCACGGTGCTGCTGGAGATGTTCTGATACAGCGACGACGATGCGGCTTGCGAGCTGCCTGACGAGGCGGTGCCGGTCTGTGCCAGAGCTGCAGAGGCCAAAACCAGGCAATTCAGGAGGGCCATGCCTGCGAACGACGACTGGCACTGTTTGATTCGGTACATCTTCGTTTCACGTTGCGTTGCAGTACCATAGAATGACAATCAAGAGGCTGAGGTGAGGTGTGTACATGCTGGGCCATGGTGCTGGTCAGGGGGAAGTCGCACATCCTTATGCGTTCGGACAACATGTAACCGCACGGCATCTCGACTGAGGGACGGACTATCTCCTCCCATTTCATCATGCAATGTGAGATGTTATGGCCCAAGGGCGGGGTACTCGCTCTGTAGAAGTGGGCGGAGAAATAAGTTGTAGTCGAGGGTTGGATTTTGCCCAGCTGCAGGAACCGAAGGTAGGCGGTAGTTGATGACGTTGATGGCGAAATGGATAACCAAGGTTGGAAGGTGTCGGGTTGTTGCTAGAGGAGGTTACATCAGTAATAAGTATCATGAGACGGGTAAGTACCAACCGGTTGAAGTCGAAAAGTGCGGGGGTTCGTGTTAGATAGAGCCGATGAAAATTGAATATAGATCGACAACTGATCCGGACGAGGTCAACACGATATGGCGAGGGGTAATATGACCAATGCACCGCAGCATTGTAAGCTCAAGACAGATCGCGAAGTCCTAACATAATAAGCTTGCACAGCTCAATCAAACCAAACTCTTACAACGTGGACGAGATTGCAGGCATAGTGGGAATTCGTTATTGATATTCTTTTCGCTATCGCCAACTGAGCATATATGCCCAGGACATGCAAATAATGAATGAGCCGGGGCGTACGCCCTTCGGATTCTCAAGTAAAGTTCGTTCCATCATGCTGATCGTTATGCTATTCGCCCAATGCTACCTCAAGCATCACGACATCGCCACCTATCCAGGCGTGGACGCTTCGCTTCCGACTTGGCCTTGAGGGTGGTCATCAACGACGTCGACGGCAAGTCTCCATCTAATGCACCGGCGAGCGCTGTAGATCTTGCGCTCTCACACCCGCTTCGCATGATTGTCGGGGGGCTAGTCGCTGCATTAAGCTGCGCCAGAGCCGATGTCGACTGCGATTGCGGGTGTGTAGGCAGAAGAGGAGACGACGGCCGAGTCGTTGATGAAGTCCTCGAAGGTGAAGTCTGGGAAACTCGATTCGTCGACGCTTGCATCAGGCGAGTCATCCGCAAAGGTGAAAGAGTCCAGATAGCTAGAAGGATGTTCTTGTAGCAGTTCTGAAGGTTCATCGTGACGAGCTTGAGAAAAAGCGGGGCCAAGGTCGAGGCCAAGATCCCCAGCTGATTGTTGCTGGTTTGCGAGGTTGAGGTTGAAGAGGCTGGCGATGTTGAAGGCGGATTTCTGGTTGCGAAATGCGTCATCCTCGCCATCCTGGCACTGTTGCTCGACTGACACGGCAGGTCTGACGACAACATTTCTGCAGAATGTTGTGCCTGGTCGAGCGACTGTGCTGGGGGTGGCGAGATGGCCTTCACCTCTGGATTCTCGAGATCTGATGGGGCCAATGTGGATGTGGAGAAGGGGAACTCTATCGGCTCCTGCTTGATCTTGATCTGTGATGATGGAAACGATGATGGTGATGATGATGATGGAGATGGCTGTAAGGATGTTGACGTCCTGCGATGAGCCTGGTCAGGGACCGAGGCCGGGCTCTCTGCAGCATCCATGCTGCCGTGAGACTCCACTAGTGATGGTGCAGGGGTTGACTCCCTAGAATGCTGTCAGTAAGTGTTGGGGGTAGAGGGCCAGGCTCGACAGGAAGTCGTACTCTTCAGTCTGAACAGTGACCTCTGGTAGGACAATGTGGGAAGGCAGGGGGCCGTGCAGCTTGCGGTATGCATCAAGCTCTGCGTTGGCCTTGGCCAGCAGGACGGCGAGGTTCTCGGCCTCTTGCCTCTTGCGTTCCCTCGAGTTGTGAGCAGCAGCCCTGTTGCGCTTGATGCGCTCGATTCGTCGCTGCTCCTTCTCGTCGTCTGTCTTGGCACGCTTCCTCGGTGGCAGCTTCGTCTTCGGCTCGGGCAGTTCCTGGCCCCATGACTTTCGCTTCTTAGCCGCCTTGCTGTGGACAACGACCGGCGGTGGGCTGGCCTGGGTAGGGCAGATGCTTGCAAAGTCATGCACGGCCGGTTGTGAGTGTTGGTCGAAGTGTGGGCCAGGAGAGGGGCTCTGGTGCAAGTCCTCCATCTTCAGGAACTGCTGAGGAAAGTATGATTCCGAGATAGAGGGAGAGGAGTGGCTGAGGCAATCGGAGGAGTCGAAGTGGGATAGTAGGGATGGCACTGGAGAAGAGGAGGAGAGTGGTGATGATGAAGATGATGAAGCGGTGATGAAGGTGGAGTCCATGATGGAAGGGCGTTAAGCAGCAGCAGCGTCCAACTAATAGTAGCAGCTAGAGACCAACTAGGCAGGCAACGGGAGAGCGGGTCTTGGCGGAGAAACGGGGGCGATTTGACCCTGTTGCCTGAGGCTGAGCTGACTCAAAGAGAGGCAAGGGACCAGCGGGGGCGAAGAGGACAGCTGGCAATGGCGGCCTGAGGTGTCCGGGCCAGTGGAGCTCGCTGTGCCGATTGGAAGCTTCTTTGTCGCCTTGTCGGTCCTATCCGGCCGGCCTGAGGCGTCGAATGAGCGTTGGCTTGCGTGGTGCGTGGTGCGTGGTGCTTGGGGTGTGTTGTGGCCTGAGGCAGAACACTTGGCGCTGGCTTGCAGTGATGCTGTCGTTGGCTGTATGGGTGATTGGTGATGGGTGATGCTGGATGCTTGATGCTTGATGGTGAGAACGACTGGAGATGTACAGTATGCAGCACACGCAATGAACGACCTTGATGCTTCCGATTTCTAGAACGGCTCGGAGTCAGGTGGGAGGCGGCAGGGCATTCTTATGATTGCGCTGCCCTGCCCTGCCCTGCCCTGCCCTGCCCAGCACTCCAGCATGCTATCGTCTCGACCCTCACCAGCCAAGACAGGGCCGGAGGCTCAGACGAATGGCAGCAAGGTCTGGTCAGGCTAGCAGACAACGTGCTTCGCTGCAGGCCTTCGTCTTCGCTGCTCTCTATCTTGCTGCTGCTCCATTGTTGAGTCGCCCGGTGGATCGGCGGATTGGCTTGGATGTTCACGGGCGTGGATCAGTAGTGCGTCTGCCAGCCAATCACCGCCTCCGCAGGTGCTGACGTTCTGGTAGCGCTTCCTCCTTCCTGTGTTCCTGCGTTCCTTCGTCTCGAATCCATTGATCCCTCAATCCCTCCGTCCGAGCTGGCTGGACAGAATGTACTGTACTGTACCTACTGTACTGTACCTATCGGCTCTACCACTACTGCTTCTTATCTCCCCTGCTGGGCTATGCCGCATTTCGCTGCTGCCGAAGACAAAGGAAGGGGACGGAAGTGGAGATGGAAGCCATGATGGAAGTCGAAGCAGATTGATCCAACGTTCGGTCCTGTAGGGACTCTATTGCAATGCAATGCAGATACAGGAGAATGCCCTCGATGCAGGCCCAGTGTACCTATGCTCGTCTTCGTCATCATACAATACCATACAAGATCTGCCCTGCCTACCTGCTTGCCTTCCTACCACCGCACTGCTGCTCCAATGCAAGAGCTGGATTTGCTTTTCGTTGCTTGCAGGTACTGCTGCTCTTGTTGGTGTTGACGACGACATTGCTACTACGACATCCCTCGCTTTGGCCCTGGCCTGCCGTCAGATCGACACATCAGGTGGGTATGGGCGAGATTTAGTCATGCACAGGGATCGATACTTGCTAAGGGATAAGCCACCACCTTCGGCACATTCCATTCATTCCACGCCCCCATCCACGAATGTCTCATTGGCCAGCAATGCACTGCAAGGGACCATCGCTCTCAATGATGTTCGAACGTCTACCAACCTCTCTCTTTGAGTACTGTAGATTGCTACGGGAGTTCAAACAGCATTGACGTAGCGAGGGGCTATCAATACAGATCCCCCTACCTTCTGTAGGTATGCAGTAACCTGAGACACGAGGACCATGTTCTGTATATGTCTTCATCCACATCCAGCAGATGGTCATGTTTGAGTTCAATGCACGTGAACGCACACGCAATCAACATTCTGTGGGAAAGCGTTTCAGCCAGCATTGCGACACTGACACACATGATGAGCAGCACTGCTCGCTCGCGATTGATCAACGGTCATTCGCAATCCTATCGCCATACTGTACCATGCCATCCCATGGCATATCATCTTCTGTCCCGTGCTGTACATGCCATACTGGAGAGGGAACGATACAGTTCCCACCACCCTGACCGCTCGGTCCCTCTGGTGCATTTCTGTTGAATCTTACTGTACAGCTGCTGTAGGATTCGCATCCCTGTCCAAACATGTTCCCTGCTCCTTCCCTTCCGTCTGCCACTTACGTTTGCCATCTCCACCAGAAGTCAGGTACGGTGCCAAGCTGCAGTGCAGTACAGTACTGCACCAATCTTCACAGCCAAGATACGCCCTCCTATATCTCGAAATTGCGTGAAGTCGACCACGAACCAGGGATCTGGGCACGTGTGGTGTAGGAAATTGTAGCTGGATATACATGACTTTGCCTCAGTCCTTCGAGGCAACCAAGCCTGCTTTGGAGACTGCCATGGTCGAATGGCTAGACCGGCCGGGTAATACAAGCGATAACACCCACGCATGGCTGCATCAAATCGCCATCCCTACACAGCAATCAACCACCGAAGTGCTTCAATAGCTAGAAGATCACCCGGCTGCACAGGACGCCACCCTCTCGTGCGAGCAGCAGGCGGGGATGCATGTCATCCTCCCTCCCATCCTGCCCTGCAAGCTTTGCCCAGCTCGCTTCTCCAACATTCGACCGCACGACCACCACAAAAAAGCAAACAATGCGCCTCTGCCATTGACCGACCCAGCTAATTGAACGGCAGCATCCACCGTCGTTTGCCTTGGACAGACCAGACGGGCCGGAGAGATAAGGCTGCAGCAATCCCACAGAAGTGCGACTAACCGTCTGTGCCCACCCGCACATCCACGCCTTATACCAACTAGGGCTGACGGCTGACCCCAATGCCTCCGAGCACCCTCTCTTACTCATCATCCCCATTCGCTCGATATTCCTTCCTGCGGATGCATGGTCCACCGTGGGAGGCACCGTGGGATGGGGTCCCAGCCAGTCTGTGGTGGTGATATCTCGAGGGCCCTATCGGATTCTGCGTATGGCAACCTCGTGACAACGGGTTGGGTTCCTTACGTCCCGTCCAGTCCAGTCCCTGGATCGGCACTTACTAAGTGGTACTGTAGAGTGGGTAAGCAGCCCACTATCAGCCAGTCAACGATGCCACTATTGGCTTCACATTACCTTCCAGCACGTACGTGCCATTGGAATGCTATTTCGACCAGAAAGGTTGTGTATGGTACCCACCAGGAAACGCTCCAATGCCATGGTCGCCAGAGCAAGCTCTCGATTGGTGTATTTACAGTACCTCCATCTCGATCGGGAAATGCTATCTGCCCTTGTCATCGACAGCCCTATCTCACTGACAAGCACAACCGGCTGCTACCGCATCCACCTACGTCGATACGTCTGAGATACAGTACAGTACAACATGCTGCGTCTCGGTACCTCATCCCACATCCACAATCCCACCAACCAGCAACTCGGCCAGCCCATTCTCTAGAGATGGACAGAAATGGTTACAGGTGGTGATGATCATGCAGGAACCGAACCCGACCCGGTTGCCGCAGCTTCGAGAATGCGATCTGCACGCCTCGCTGTGATGTATAATGGAACGCCCCCCAGCAGTGGATACCAGTGGGTGCCCACAGGGCTGAATCCACTGATGTCTGACTTGGACGGTTTGGTGGAGTTTGAGCTGGTTGGAGTGGATGGTTGCCGGTGGGAGCTGGAGATTGAGATGGGGAGCAGGATGGGCTGGCAGGAGGAAATCCAGGAGTCACATCCGTTCTGTCTCGCCTTGCCCTCCGACTCGCCCGTATTCGAGATGGCCCCCTAGATCAGTTGAGAGAGATCGGTCGTAAGCAGAATGAAGTGGAATGTCTATGGTCAGAAAGCACGCAATAGTTGCTCGCTTGGGTGGAAGGTTCGAGGATTACCTCATGTCCCTTTCCCAACCCACGTGATGCTCAACGTGCTAGAACTCGTGGACATGTCATTGGAAGGCACAGGTGCACGTGGAAGTGTCAGTCATGCTGCCACATGGCGCTGATTCATACATCTACACCAATTTTTTTTTTGAGCACCGCACGAGCGTAGGCCCGGCACAGGATGTACCTGCAGTGCCATGTTAAATCTATAGATAAGTAGTGTTGATCAAGTAAAAGCAATCAACTACGCTCTTCATAAACGCCAGACTCATAGCTAAAGACTCGTGGATACAATCAGTCATGAATATACAAACCAACCCTTCAGGGTCGCCCGTCCCCACTAATTTTGTTTTTCTTGCCTTAGATCGTCGCAAAGACCCCTCTTGTGCCATCTATAGGCTTGCCTTCTGGGCCAGGCCCGTCCACCCGTGCTCCTGGGCGATCAGCTCGGCGGCACGCTCGCCGATGGACAGAACAGTCAGCATAGGGTTGATGGTGGTCATTTCGGGGAAGACACCAGCGTCAGCAATACGGATGTTGCGCAGCCTAGCCACCTTCAGCTGGCTGTCAACGACTGCAAGCTTGTCGGTCTGCACGTCTCCCATCTTGGTAGTACCGGCTGGGTGGTATACAGTGTGCGCCACTCGCCTGCCATACTCGCTGAGCTCCTCGTCTGTCTGAAGCTTCGGCCCAGGCGCGATCTCTTTTTTGATCCAGCTCTTGAATGGCTCCTGTTGGGCAACCTTTCTTGCTGCCTTCAGACCGGCAACGATTGTTGCTGCGTCGTATCCCTCGGGATCGGTGAAGTAGCGGAAGTCAAGCGCCGGCTTCTGGTTCGGGTCGTTGCTGACCAGGTATAGTCTACCTCTGCTCCTAGGTCTGGGGATATTCGGTGTCATGCAGAAAGCATCCCTGGGTTCCTCATAGCCCAACCGTGCCGTGTTGAAAGTGAAGGGAATTTGGTAGCAGTGCGCCATACAGTCAGCAATGTCACCATCTCCAGGGCCAACGGCCGGGTCGTTCTTCCTTGCGTTTGGTGCTTCGCGACGGAAGAAGATTCCAGCATCGCTGTCCATGGTGGTCTGGTTCTGTGGAACTGGCTTGTTCAGCTCCCAGAGAATAATGCTCTCTGGGTGATCGATCAAGTTCTCTCCTACACCTGGGAGATCATGTTCCACCTTGATACCAAGGCTACTGAGCTGCTCCTTAGGGCCAATACCCGACAGTAGAAGCAGACGAGGAGTGTCGACTGCACCGGCACAGAGGATGGTTTCAGCTCTCGCCTTCAACGTGCGTGGCGTGCCGTCCTGCAGCTTCAAATCCACACCGGTAACCTTGTCGCCAGACAGATTAATCTTACTGACCCAAGCATTGGTCAGGATGGTCAAGTTGGGTCGCGCTTCGGCACCCCTGAGGATGGGGTGGATGTAGGCGACCGAGGCAGAGCTACGCTCGCCGTTGTCAGGGTTGTAGGAAACCGAAAAGAAACCGACAGCCTCCTTGAGCGAGCCAGTGTCGCGGATGACCTTGTTGAAGTCGTGCACAACCGGAATGTTCAAGGCTGTGCTGCAGGACTCGACCCAGTCCCTGCAGAGCTGGTTCCTGTGCCTCTCGTGCACCGGCTGTACTGTGTTCCTGAGATTGTCCAACACTCTAGTGAACTCTTTGAACGACCAGCCCTTGCATCCCAGTGCCTGCCATCTTTGGCAATCGTATTCGAAGGGTCTGAAGGAGATCAGGGTGTTGTGGCTACTGCATCCACCTAGGACCTTTGCCCTGCTGTGTCTAATGTGGCTGTTGCCAAATGGTTGCTCTGTGGTCGGGTAGTCGTAGTCGAGCTCTCCACCGAGAAGACTGAGCCATTCTTTCAGCTGCAGCACTCTGTCGTCCATGAAGTCTGACGGGCCGGCTTCAATCAGTAGAACTCGCTTGTCCGGCAGATAGGCCGACAGGCGTGAAGCGATGACACAGCCAGCAGTGCCGCCGCCGACAATGACAAAGTCGTAGGTGTCGACCTCCCATGGTGGTAGGTAAGTGGTCGTGTGGAAGCCGCTGGCTGGCAGCTGACTTGGTGTGGCCATTTTCTGATGTGAGGTCTCTGGACGAAGCGGGATAGATCGATTGACTGCACGCGGCGGTTTTCAAAAGGGACACTGGAAGGGCCCTGTGCTGGAATGGAAGGGAGGACGACACTAAAGTACCGAGCCGCTGGTCGACCGAAGAAAAGATGAAAGCATCAGAGGCTATCGGCGAGCTTATCGGATCAAGGCTTTATCTTGCTGTCCTTAAGAGGTAATTATCTCGTGCTGGACATTCCCCACCTGGACAAGGCCATTGAGAAATGTCTGCACTACAGGAGAAGGCCGAGGCCGATCAGATGCGACAGCCATCCCTGTTTCGATATTAACGTAAAGCGATACCGGGAATGCGTCCCGGCGGGGTCTTTGACTCTTAGTATCCCTACTCTCAGAGGTTTCCCAGCCGCTGCCATTTGTTAATCAATTTTAATTTATTGATGCGATCGGATTGTTGAGGCAATAACCAGGTACTGCACACACGTTATCAACAACGCTTTTGCTCATAACAAGATCATGTATCTGACAGAGCCAAATTCACATTCTATGCACTAGGTGCATGTACTAGCGAGTTGGAGACGATCCACTGTACGATGGCTACGTAGTTGGCAGATAGGATGTCATGACCGGTATCAGATCACAATTCCGAGAGGAGAACATTGACCTCACCGATATGGCCGTGTTTCCGCATTACCGCATCTCAGAGCTGCTATCTCTTGGGACAACAGCCTTTTACCCAGTCAAGCCAGTTTGCAATGGCAGTTATCGAAGACGGGACGAGAACAGCAGCCGCCAAGATCCGACGATAGGCAGCGGCTCGGCGCGCGGCGGCATGTCGGAGCTTAACCCCATTCGCGGCGCGGCCAAGGTTACCTAAGGTTAGGTAGGTTGATCGAGGCAGGCTTGATACGAAAGCTGCACCTTGAGAGGAAAGTATATCCTTCTGATAACGTTCGGGTCCTTTATCGCGGTGTAGGCTCTTCCGTCATCGCCCATACTCGTCCCAGGAATAGTGAACACGATTGTAGAAGTCCTGGGCTGCCGGTCAGCTAACTGACGTCGTTGATACCGCCTTCTGACCTTTGCAAGTCAACCTTGGATTTGATCAAATAGTGGCAATCATGGGATACCAGCAGCAGCCTCTTTACATCAATGGCAAACGCCATACCACCTCAGACACATTCGAATCGATAGATCCGTCATGCGATAAACCCATAGCCTCGGTCTGCAAGGCCGACAAGAGTGCCATCGACGAGGCAGTTGCATCTGCAAGGGTAGCTTTCAGGCAATGGTCCCAGACTCCCGCTGCTGAGCGTTCTCGTATTCTTCTGAAGGCAGTGAGGCTACTTCGGGAACGCAATGATGATCTCGCCAGGACCGAAACTCACGACACTGGGAAGCCTTTCTCTGAGACTTCGATCGTAGATGTTGTCACCGGCGCTGACGTACTGGAGTACTATGCGAACCTTGTCGGTTCTGGAGGCCTCAATGGCGAGACCGCTCAGCTGAGATCTGGCGCCTGGGTCTATACCACCAAGGCGCCCCTCGGAGTTTGCGCCGGAATTGGCGCCTGGAACTATCCCATCCAGATTGCGCTATGGAAGAGTGCGCCCTGTCTCGCTGCCGGCAATTGTATGGTATACAAGCCATCGGAATTCACTCCCCTGCACGGATTGAAACTTGCAGAGATCCTCTCTGAGGCCGGTCTCCCAGCTGGCGTGTTCAGCGTCATCCAAGGTGCAGGCGACGTAGGAGCAATGCTCACTTCTCACCCTGGCATCGCTAAAGTATCATTCACTGGTCAGGTCTCCACTGGCAGCAAAGTCGCAGGGAGTGCGGCTGGTGGGATGAAGTATGTCACGATGGAGCTGGGTGGCAAGTCGCCGTGCATCATAATGCCTGATGCCGAGGTGGAGAATGCAGTCGATGGTGCTATGATGGCCAACTTTTACTCCACCGGCCAGGTCTGTACCAACGGCACAAGGGTCTTTGTTCCAAAGTCGATGCTTCCAGCCTTCGAGAAGACCCTTCTAAGCAAGATGGGCTATATCCGGCCAGGGGACCTTATGGATATGAATACCAATTACGGCCCGCTCGTCTCCAAGATCCATTATCAGAAAGTCCTTGGCCTCATTCGCCATGGTATCGAGAAAGATGGTGCCAAGCTTCTGTATGGAGGACCTGAAAAACCAACAATGTCTTCTGGCATGAACTCCAAAGGCTTTTGGGTCAAACCAACCGTCTTTACCAACTGCACTGACGACATGCTGATCACCACAGAGGAAATTTTTGGCCCAGTCATGTGTATACTCCCATATGACGACACCAAGCCAGATTTTGTCGAAGCGTTGGTGGCTAGGGCAAACAACACCAAAATGGGTCTTGCGGCTGGCATCTTCACCAAAGACATCAACCTCGGCCACAGCATAATCGGCAGGATAGAGGCCGGTATCAACTGGGTCAACACATGGGGCGAATCGCCCGCAGAGATGCCTGTCGGTGGTTGGAAGCTATCAGGTCTTGGGGTCGAGAACGGAAGACGGGGATTGGAGAACTGGGTACAAAACAAGTCCACCCTGGTCGAGATGACTGGGACTGTAGGCACAGTGTACGCAAAGTTGTAAAATGTATATGACAGTGATGACTTGTATCGAACCACTACTGATCGTTGTGACCCCCGTCCAAGTATAATTGTAAACTTTCATTGACTATCTACTCGTCAGAAATATCGATACTTGGCCGTCGTTTCCAGTCCATTGGCTTGCGTTTCAGGAAGGCACCCACTGCGCCTAGATACCCTTCGTGCCGGACAAAGTAAGCCTGCTTAGTCCCTTTGCTCCAGAAGTTTATCGCGTAGGACAGGGTATGTATAGTCTGACGGTGGCCACGGATAAATGAACCACCAAAGTAAATCCTCTGCAAGTTGTGCTTTTCAGACTGTAAATACGCGATTTGGCCGATGTTGTTACTGATCGCGTAAAGTAAACTACGTGAGATGTCCTCTGGTTTGAACATACGCCTATCTCCCACCAGGCGCTTGCCCTCGCCGTCGTACTGCCCATCTCCGCTGCCTCCTTCGGCAGCACCACTACTACTCCCATTCTGGAATTCGCCGTTTGACATTGTGTTGCCGTCCTCAGCCTCACGCTCGGCCTTACGCTTGCGCTTCAGCACCTTGCCGAATGAGCTTGCGATCGCACGCTCGCCGAGGCCAATCTTCTCGTATCCAGTACCAGAGCCGTAGATGTCACCAACCAGCAGATCCACAGCGGCATTATCACCACGATCAGCCATTGCCAGCATGTCATCGAAAGTGCGAGCGCCCGTAAGCAGGCTGAGCAGACCCCAGAGGGTACCACCACCGAGGGAAGTTCCGCCAATACGGGCGTACTGGGAAGGACCTGAGACCTTGATCATCGACACACCACTGCCGATGTTGACCAGAAGGTAGGGGTAGATGTCGTCACGCGCAGATTCGAAGTGGACCGCGTTGTCAGGGCCCTCTTCGTCGTGGTACGTGAAGACCTCCATCGGCACTTCGGTGATGAAGAAGTCTAGTCCTTGAATGAGGCACTCCATTTCATCCTCCCTCACCACGTCTACGCCCAGCCGTTGCTTCATCAGGTCGTAGAACTTGTACGCGCCACCACCTGTCGCCATCACGCTCAGACCCGGCCCGGTGATCCCATCGCCGCGGTCCGTTTGTTGGGCATGCTTGAGCTGCAGCTGGCGCAGGTACTCGATACAGTCATCGATCTTGTCCGTCTCGAAGGTGAGAAAGCCTAACCGGCCCCCTGATCCCGACGTCCCGTTCTCGCGTGAGAAGTAGACTACCTTGGCGAGTGAGCCGCCGATATCAGCGGCCACGTGACTCACCACGGCATGGTGGTTAGGCAGTCGGATATCGCGCTTGTGGTGCTGGTACGATTGCTCACGTTCGTCCTGGCTCTGCGAGAATCCATGTTCGCTCGCGGGTGGCGAGTCGTCCGAGTCCTCATGGTCGACGATATGCGCTCCTGATGAGTTTATCTTGATGGACCCCGGCTGTTCGATCGTCGCGCGCATATCCGACGCCGAGCTCGAGATCCGTCGCCGTTTGGTTACTGGCTTCTCCATCGTGTTCCTTATCCAGCAGGACAGCAAAGGATAGCTCACAGAATGTCTTGCTCGCCGATTGACGAATTCGATAGGTTTATATGTTGCTCAATTGTCGCGCACGTGGAATAATACAATTTTTTCCCCTGTATTCCAGCCCGATGCATTTGTCGCGTGAGCAGAGATGACGACCCAAGTGTCGGGATATACCTTTAAGCCNTTCTTATCTCATCTCGTGAAAGGGGATATTGGCGTTCACTGATCGGCAGACAGCGTTGAATTGCACATCCTAAAGCTAGTATGCGGGCGTCCGCCAATAGTACCTGACGAAACAATTCACATCCGCCCCCTATTACCTTCACCTCCTAGTTCTGCTGCTGAAACCTGTGCGGGACCCTACCTCAAGCTTACCCAAACCCTGACCCTGCACCGGAGCTGTACTCAACCTCGGTCAGACCCCGCCAAGCTGCGGACAGTGGCTCGGCCCGAGGATCATTGATAAGACATGCCAAGACCGATAAGGCGAGCGGTCTCTCTACCGGATGTGCTTTGCTTCTCTAGAGGGTAGAAGTTGAATAATGGCGAGACTGCCTGTGTATTGCATAGGGTAGCGCGTATGCATATACCACCTCGTATGGATCGCGATATTCCACTTTGAGACAAGTTCCATCACTGAGAGACCATGGGTAACGATGGTGGTAGTATTCCAACTCGACGTGAGCTTGTAAAGGAAGCCGCGCGAAACCCGACCGCGACCGAACTGAAGGAGTCGCAACACGAGCAGCAAGAATACCACTGGACTACCGATCCCATATCGCACAAGCCGCTCTCCCAACCGGTGGTGTCCGACTGCAATGGCAAGCTCTACAACAAAGACACCATTCTTGAGCTCCTAGTCGAAGGGAAGCTAGCCGAAGAGGCCGAGAGGGTTACCCTGGGAAGCATAAAAGGCCTACGTGATATTGTGGAAGTGAAGTTCGAAACAGACACCGAAGCGGGTAAGCTTGCAAATGGTAGCGCTAGGAGAGCAGCCTGGAAGTGTCCTGTTACTGGTGATCAATTAGGACCAGGGTCTAAGACTGTCTACCTCGCCGCTTGTGGTCATGCCTTCTCTGGTGCCGCTCTCAAAGAGGTCTCCGGTGAGAGGTGCCTGACCTGTGATACGCCTTATGCTTCGAACGATATCATCCCTATCATACCAACCACTCCCGAAGATGTCGCCCGCCTCTCATTAAGAGCCAAGACCTTACAGGAGAAAGGCCTGACCCATTCGCTCAAGAAAGCACCCGGCGGCAGTAAGAAGCGTAGAAAGAAGGACGAGGGTGTGGAGACGGCTTCTGGTGGTATACACCCAGCCGTGTCGAATGCCACCACTCGTTCGACGACCCCTGCAAACACAGACAATAGCGGCAGCATCAATAATGCAAGTACCGCTTCGCTCACTGCGAAGGTTCTAGAAGAGCAGGAGCGTGCCAAAAAGAGGAAAATGGAAAATGGGACTGTACGAAGTCTGTTCTCATCTCGAGACAAAACCAGCGCAATCGGGAAAAACAGTGATTTCATGACTAGAGGGTATTCTGTGCCAAATCGCTCAAAGGGTTGAAGCATCTCCTGCGTTCTACACGGATCAGACTTGTTTGCCTCATACCTAGCCTTGTGCAGCATCGAATATTGGTGTCGAACCATCACGGATAGGATATCCAGTGCTCCAGCATCGGAACGGTGGATCAACTACACCGTATCGTGAGGTTGAGATCACTGAGTCAGAACACTGCTTGCTGCATGATAGTTCCGGACATCTATGCGCAACATCGCAATGCTGGTGCGTTTCACCTCGATCTAGAACCTGCTCCCTGCAAGTCTTGTACTTGACCAGAGAAGCAAATTAATGATCGTCATATTGCCTGTGGAACTTTCTGCTATTTGAATGGTGGGTCCGTGTATGTTTCTGGATACCCTGTGTGGCGAAACACCCAAACATGATTGGAAGGCCGCGGCGATGCCTGGTTACGCATCAAGATTAAAGTCAAGCTGACCAGCATCAGCTACTGCATTAGGTCAAAAGTCTGCATCCTTTTGAGGACCTGTAAAAGATTCAGACTTTTAACTTGTTACTGTATGATTATAGTACCTTAGTTAGGCACATGCTGAGCATTATTCTGTATCAGACATATGAGACAAAATTCTTGGTCTCACTTCACATTAGTTATACTGTTGACGCTTGGCCGCAGTCAAGGGTTATTTACAATCAATCGCTATCCGCAAACATGTCTTCTGCCCTCATCCTCCGTCTAGATCGGCTGCCATGATTTGTTGGAGACTGAGCTGCTTCTGCCGCACCTTTGATGGAGAAGCCAAGACTGTTGTCCCTAGAGATAGGAATTTCTACTGGTTTGTCATCGGCTGGCCGATCATCAATGGTGTTGACCTTGTTGTCACCCATCGGAATGCCGTCCAAATTTTCGTCGTCTTCCATGGGCTTCCCGTCCAATTCATCATCATCCATGGGTATGCCATCGATATCCTCGTCCATAGGCTGACCGTCAATGTCCTCGTCCATTGGCACCCCATCAAGGTCTTCGTCCATAGGCTGACCGTCTATATCATCCTGTGCCATTGTCTTCCCATCGACATCATGATTTTCGGTCGGAAGTATATCCCTTGCCCCAGGCCGTCCCTCGGCCGGTTGAGCAACGGGCGCCGGAGATGCTGAGGTGCTAGCTTCGACTTTCTTGAACTTGCTCTTCCACTTCTCTTCCTTCTCTCTCCTTTCCTCTGCCACAGCTGCAGCCTTCTCCTCCTCGCTCAACGGTGGCTCGAAGAAGTCTTTCTTAAACTCCTCCAATACATCGGTGGTGAAGACAGACCACGACTCCCAAATTCCGAAAAGTACGCCAATCCTACGCTTCCACTGTTCTGCTTTCATCCGGCCCCATTTGAGATCCTTCTCGAGTCTTCCAAGGCGTTGAAAGGTCTTTAACGTCTTGAATCCAGTCTCGAGCAATTGTCGGTATTTCCATGCATTCCTTGCACCTGCGGTGGCAGAGGCAGAAAGTAGATCAGAAATAACGTAGAGCGCAATAAGTTTTGCGTTAGAGGGATCGTAGGAGGCTGATCGCTTGTCTGCTATGCTTTCCGGATCTCCAAGAGAATTGTGGCTTTCAACGGTGGGCAGGGTCTCATCAGGCTCATACACATCTTCGTCAGGTTGGTACTCTACATCAGAATCTTCGAACTTCGCGGCCAGTGTCTGTGAGATCGGCTTGTCGACATTTAATAAAAGGATGTCCACAATCTCCTCCGCTCCAGTTCCGGCATGTGCTATTGAGAAGTTGGTCACTCGAGCGACATCACCTTGCCGTAGCTTTGCATTCGTGGCAGGAAGACGAGATAGTAGGTACACCAACTTAGCTCTCTGAAGAGGTTTCAAGTGCTCTGGGGCTTCAATCTGCTTCAACGGATCACCATCGTGTCCCATGTTTGCGCGGCGTGCTGCTTCCTCATCGTCGCTGTCTTCATCACTCGACACATAATCTATGTCTGTGATAGCCTGTCCCAGGCTGTAGAAATCAGGAAAGGCCACTTCCGAATATGGTGGCATCCATTCCATGTTGATATCGCCAAATATCTTGTCAGGATTCTTAGCTCTACGTCTCTGATCGCTTGATTTCTGATCTTCATCGTCAGGCGACCAGAGCAGGTACCGATAATACGATCCTGCCGTGGATTTTGAATCGTATAGAAACGCAAATCGTTCATCACGCTGCACTTCGGGTAGAGACATGAGCATTGCTTCCTTCTCTAGCGCCCGTTCAGGACTTGATTCGGTGAGCAACTGCTCTGCTATAGTATGAATGACTCTGATGGTGGCAATATCGGGCGGTGGACGTATCTCAAGCATGAGCTCCGCCTTCGGTGCTTCGCTGTACGGGTTGTATTGTCCAGGAGGCGCAAACATGCCTGGCTTGTGTTCCACAGGTGGAGGAGCATTACGAAGAGACTGTCGCCTATAATCTGAGCGAATCGTCTNGAGCCCCAAAGGGTTCATTCGACTTAGTGGATAGAACTGAGGGAAGGCTCGGGTTCAATGTTGTAGAAGACAAATGTCTGGCTATATTGAGGTAAAACCCGCACCCAAGATATCTTCCCTTCAGTGCTCCCACGGCTGTTTCGATCTGCCCAGTCGTCATCTCGGGCGAGAGCGAAACTATGGCAGACAGTGTTCGCCTCCCAGTACTCTGCCCAGGACCAGTGACCGGCAGGAAGCGCACAGAGTGAGCCTTGAGATGGCCAACCAACAGCGACTTTACACTGTCGCTGGTCGACACTGGAGGAAGATTCGAAAGAAACAGGCTTGGTTTGGGCGCGACATCCTGCACATCCACATCGTGATCTTCGCTTACCTGCCGAGTGGACCTGTCTTGTATGTCGTCCAGTCCTCTGTCATCGTCTACCTCCCTCATTCCATCAAGGGCACGCTTGCGCTTCAAGCTCGGCGGTGCTCCTGGCAGGCTCCCAGGGCCGCTCTTTGGGCCGGCATAAGGCCCGCCATATCGTCCCCCTCGTCCACCAAGTGCACCTCCCCTTGGCCGACTTGGTGGAGCACCACGTCTGCCAACGAAGCTGGACAATGGATCGTCATCATCATCGCCATTTCCATCGTCCGCGAACGCATCCTGGAACTCTTTTAATGCCGCCGCATTTTCCGCCTCGGCTCTCTTTCGCTTTTCTTCAGCCGCTTGGCGATCTCGCTCGAACTGCGAGATCTTCTTTGGCGCCGCGAGTTTCTGTCCAATGTCTGGAAATTCCTGCGGGTGCTGTTCATGGTCTGCCATCACTAGCCAATCCTATCGTCGCGAATTTCAAACCATAGCAGTTGTCCTGGAATAAAAAGGCAGCAGACGGAACGTGATGGTGGGACTCCAGTGTGCCGATTCTGGAGGCAGATCTTTGCTGGCGTGAATGGCGATGCCTACAGCACTACAGTAATGTTGCACCTGACGTTTCGACATGCAGGGCAGCCGACTAGCACTTAGTGGTCTGCGCTTCACGCGTCACCCCACGTCTCTACCAGTTGGCGCAGCCGATCAAGCACTTTCTCCAGCTTCAAGTCACTGAGAGGTCTTGCGGCGTTCTCGACGTCTCTTTCTTCGCACTTTACTATATGCTTCCACTGCTACATCATATGTTCCAACCCTGCCGGTATGTTTGATTTAAGAAAATTATTGAAAGCGATGCCGAAGGCGGGCGAGGTAGCAGCAGCAGGCAGACTTCTATAGTTTGGAGGCACTGACCACAGCATCTTCCCCTCGGAAACCATGGCTCAAGCCTACGTCGATAACCTCGACGCGATCTTTCGCGAAACCCGCCACCAGAACGATGTCAGGAAGAAGGATGCCGCCGCGAAGCTGCCCGAGCAGGCTGCGTCGGCACTGCGGGAACTGGCACCGAACGACTTCAACCGCTACTACAGAGAGTTGCTCCAGCGCATGACGAGCGCAATCACCAATGGACAGGACTCCACCGAACGGGTGGGTGGCCTCTACGCCCTCATGGCCATGATCGACTTCAAAGGTGACGATGCGCCGACTAAAGTCACCAGATTCAGCACCTTGATAAAGAGAACGTTGGAAAGCTATGACACAAGTGCCATGATCGTGGCCGCCAAGTGCTTGGGCAAACTGACTGCACCAGGTGGTGCTTTGAGCGCCGACTTGGTTGAGGCCGAGGTCAAACAAGCGTTGGAATGGCTCACTTCGGGCCAGCAAGAAAACAAGCGGTTTGCTTCGACCCTGGTGTTGAGAGAGCTCGCCCGCAGCAACCCAACGCTGCTGTATATGTTCATTCCTGGTATCCTGATCAATATCTGGGAGGGCTTGAGAGACCAGAAGGTTTTAATAAGAGAAACCGCTGCCGAAACTGTCAGCCAGTGCTTCAGCGTCCTTTCTGCACGCGATCCGCAGACTCGATCAACGTGTCTCAACAGATTCTTCGACGAAGCACAGAATGGCTTCAGGAGGGGTACGGTCGAGTTCATCCACGCTTCATTATTGGCATATAAAGAATTACTAATGCAAGGCGGCATGTTCATGAATGGAAGTCGCTATAAAGACGCATGTGAGCGAGTGCTACAGCAACAGTATCGTGATCACCGAGACATTACCATTCGAAGAACTGTCGTCGAGATCCTGCCAAAACTCGCTGGATACGCACCGAAGGAGTTTTGCCATCATTACCTCGCCCGGTCGATGCAGCATCTACAGGCTCTTTTGAAGGATCCAAAGCAGCGCAATGTAGCATTTATGGCCATTGGTCAGATTGCGCATGCGGTAGGCTCTCAAATCGCGCCATACCTCGACACAATTCTACTCCACATAAGAGAAGCGCTGTCTACCAAATACAGGTCCAAAGCCAGCGATGCCGAGCCAATTTTCAACTGCATCAGTATGATATCAATCGCAGTAGGGCAAACTCTGTCGAAGTACATGGAGGCTCTGCTCGATCCAATTTTTGCTTGTGGCCTAAGTGAGGCTCTCACTCAAGCACTGGTTGATATGGCACATTACATTCCACCAGTAAAACCCACGATCCAGGAAAAGCTTCTCGACCTTCTAAGCAGAGTGTTGTGTGGCCAACCGTTTCAGCAGCTGGGCCATCCGTCTCACGGCAAGTCTGCCCCAACTATATTCACAACTCCATATCGGGACCAAAAGGATCCCCAAATTCCAAGTGAAGAGAAAGCGCAAGAAATTGCTTTGGCCTTGGAGACCCTCGGCAGCTTCGACTTTTCAGGTCACATCCTTAACGAGTTTGTGAAAGATGTTGCCATTCGCTATGTTGAGGATGATGTCCCACGCATTCGACGCGCCGCTGCATTAACTTCATGCCAGCTCTTCGTTCGTGACCCCATCGTTCATCAAACAAGTTATCACTCCATCCAGGTGGTTGGTGAGATCGTTGAAAGACTCCTCACAGTCGGCGTGGCGGATCCAGACCCAGAAATCAGACACACTGTGCTTCAATCTCTCGACGCGCGCTTCGACAAGCACCTTGCCAAAGCAGAAAACGTTCGTACCCTCTTCTTGACACTCAATGATGAGGTGTTCTCAATTCGGGAAGCTGCCATCAGCATTATTGGGCGTCTGACTGCAGTCAATCCTGCATATGTCTTCCCAAGCTTGAGGAAGGTTTTGGTACAGCTCTTGACCGAGATCGAGTACTCTAACAACGCTACTAGCAAGAGGGAGAGTTCACTCCTGATCAGCCATCTGGTGAACGCCAGCAGCAAGCTGATCAAATCATATGTGGACCCTATGGTGACCGTTCTCTTGCCAAAAACGGAGGATAATCATGCTGATGTGGCCGCAACGGCTTTGAGGGCCATCGGTTCTCTTGCCACCGTTGGCGGTGACGAGATGCACAAATACATACCTACACTCATGCCCATTATCATTCGCAGCCTTCAAGACTTGAACAGCCCCCACAAGAGAGAAGCTGCGCTTTCCGCATTAGGGCAGCTTGCAAGCAACAGCGGCTATGTCATACAGCCATATACAGACCACCCTGAATTGCTGACGATATTGGTCAACATTGTCAAGAATGAGCATCCTGGGCCATTACGCCGGGAGACTATCCGTCTGATGGGTATTCTGGGTGCCTTGGACCCATACAAGCATCAACAAGTCATTGAAGAGTCTCCAGAAGCAAACTTGAAAGCCGAAGCAGACATGGAGTCTGATGTCACTCTTATCATGAAAGGCATCACACCCAGCATGGAGGAATACTATCCCACAATCGTTCTCAACACTCTTCTGCAGATGTTGAAGGAGGACACACTCAAGCAACACCACGAAGCAGTTGTTAGCGCCATCATGAATATTTATCAAACCATGGGCATGAAGTGCGTGCCTTTCCTAGGGACAGTTGTCCCCGGCATAGTTGGCGTCTTCAAAGACGCAGGTACCGATCAGAGACTGGAGGCTTATTTCAGTCAACTCAGCAATCTGGTCAAGATTGTCCGTCAACACATCAGACCTCATCTTCCAGTCATCTTACAGGCTGTCAAAGAATACTGGAGCAAGAATACCTCCCTACAAAGTAATATGTTGATGCTCATAGAGAACATCGCCAAAAGCTTGGAGGGTGAATTCAAGATCTACCTCGCGCAGATCCTTCCTAACATGCTGGATGTGCTGATGGCTGATACGAAGACTGAAGGAGGCCGCGCAGCTAGTCAGCGAGTACTGCATGCATTCCTTGTTTTTGGCAATAGCGCTGAAGAGTACATGCACCTTATCATACCTGTGATGGTACGCATGTTTGATGTCGGGCCCCCTGCTAAACATCGCGACGTGAGGAAAGCTGCGATTGAAACAATTGGTCGCCTGTCGAGAAGAGTCAATCTCAGTGAATACGCTTCCAGAATCATTCATCCCCTCAGTCGAGTCCTTACAAATCCAAGAGATGATGCACCACTGAAGACCGCCGCTATGGACACATTATGCGCCTTGATCTTCCAACTGGGCCGGGACTTCATCCACTTTATTCCCTTGATAGACAAGATAATCGCCTCTTACCGCATCCCGCATGCTAACAACTACACTATGATTGTCACCAAGCTGAAGAACGGTCAGCCTTTGCCCCAGGATCTGAGTCCGCAAGAAAAATACGTGGACGACGAGTTAGACAACACCAACGCTGAAGTGCAGCTCAAGAAGCTTGCTGTCAACCAACAGCATCTCAAGCAAGCTTGGGAAGCCAACCAGAAGGCTACAAAAGAAGACTGGCATGAATGGATGCGCAGATTTTCTGTTGAACTGTTAAAGGAGAGCCCACAGCAACCTCTCAGAGCCTGTCAGCAGCTCGCCGGTATCCATGCACCACTTGCGAAGGCACTTTTCAACTCGGCCTTTGTCTCCTGCTGGACCGAGCTGTACGACCATTACCAGGAGGAGCTTGTGCGAAGCATTGAGGTGGCTCTGACCAGTCCAAATATCCCCCCTGAAATTTTGCAAAGCTTATTGAACCTCGCCGAGTTTATGGAACATGACGACAAAGCCCTGCCTATTGATGTTCGTACTCTTGGCATGTATGCTGGGAAGTGCCATGCATTCGCCAAAGCCTTACATTATAAAGAGCTTGAGTTCAACGCGGAGCAGAATGCTTCCGCTGTCGAAGCACTCATCAGTATCAACAACCAGCTCCAACAAACAGATGCTGCTTTTGGTATCCTGAGAAAAGCTCAAGGGTACAAGGATCTGGATGTGAAGGAGACATGGTATGAGAAGCTTCAGCGCTGGGAGGAGGCTCTTATGGCTTATCAAAAACATGAGAAAGAGGAAGGCGAAAATGCAGGGTTCGAAATCATCATGGGCAAAATGAGGTGTTTGCATGCGCTTGGTGAATGGGACACTTTGTCCAGCATCGCTCAAGACAAATGGTCTTCCGCTAGCAGCGAGCAACGGAAGTACATTGCACCTCTGGCTGCAGCAGCTGCTTGGGGCATGGGCCAGTGGGAGTTGATGGACAACTATCTTAGCGTCATGAAGCAGAACTCGCCCGACCGATCCTTCTTTGGTGCGATTCTTAACATACATCGCAACCAATTCGATGAAGCGTACGGACACATCACGAAAGCGAGAGACGGTCTCGATACTGAGCTCAGTGCGCTTCTGGCTGAAAGTTACACCCGGGCTTATGGTGTGATCGTTCGAGTCCAAATGCTGGCCGAGCTCGAAGAGCTTATCACATACAAGCAAAACAGCCATGACGCAGAAAGACAGGAGCGCATGCGCCTTACATGGAACAAGCGCTTGAAGGGATGTCAGAGCAACATTGAAGTTTGGCAGCGCATGCTCAAAGTTAGGGCGCTTGTTATCACACCGCGTGAGAATGCGGAGATGTACATCAAGTTTGCTTCCATCTGTCGCAAGGCCTCACGTCAAGGATTGGCTGAGAAGAGTTTGAACAGTCTACTGGGTACATCCAAACCCATCATGAGTGAAGAAACAATGTCACTCATTCCTCAAGCACCATACCCTGTACAGTATGCTGTTTACAAGTTCTTGTGGAGTTCAGGCGCGAGCGAACTGGCGCTAACTCATCTGAATGACTTCACAAAGAGACTCAAAGTCGACTACCATCAGCGTATGGATGCTGTGAACAACGGCTCCAACAATCTTCAGTTTGTCAATGGACTTGGAGGCATGAGCACTGTAGGTGTTTTCAATGGCATGACTGGGCCGTTCGGACCATCACATCAGCAAGCCAATCTCAAAGAGAGAGCGGAACTCGAAGAGTGGCGTCAATTACTAGCCCGCTGCTATCTTAGACTTGGAGATTGGCAGTCTCATCAACATGGAGGAGAGTGGGACGGCGAGCAAGTTAGCGACGTGCTTGAATCGTACAAATCCGCTACTCAATACAACAAAGAATGGTACAAAGCTTGGCACGCATGGGCATTAGCGAATTTTGAGGTCGTCACAAGTTACACTTCGAGTCAAGAAAGGGGCAACTTCGTACTTCCAGGGGTGGTTGAGGCTTATGTCGTCCCTGCAATTCAGGGTTTCTTCAAGTCGATTGCCCTCTCCTCGAAGAGTTCGCTGCAGGATACACTGAGATTGCTGACCTTGTGGTTTGCACACGGCGGCTCTAGGGATGTCACTCCTACCGTCAACCAAGGAATTGCAACGATAAATGTAGACGTCTGGCTGGAAGTCATCCCACAGTTGATTGCACGCATCAATCAACCTGTCAAGGCGGTCCGCGAGGCCATTCACAATCTCCTTGTTGAGGTTGGACGCCATCATCCACAGGCTCTGGTCTATCCATTGACAGTCTCAATGAAGTCAGACGCCTCCAATCGCTCTCGAGCCGCCGGCAGCATAATGAACGCCATGCGACAACACAGCCCCAAACTTGTTGAGCAAGCCGGGCTCGTCAGCCACGAGCTCATCCGAATTGCGGTGCTGTGGCATGAGCAGTGGCACGAGGGTCTAGAAGAAGCCTCGCGTCTCTACTTCGGAGACCACAATGTACAGGGCATGCTGGCAGTACTTGAGCCACTTCATGAAATGCTCAGAAAGGGTCCAGAGACTCTTCGAGAGATATCATTCATCCAAAGCTTTGGCAGGGATCTTTCCGAAGCCAGAGATTGGTGCATGGCGTACAGGAGCTCGAACGAAATAGGAGACCTCAACCAAGCTTGGGACTTATATTACGGGGTGTTCAAGAGAATCGCGAGACAATTGCCCCAGCTCATGAGTCTGGAAATGCAATACGTTTCACCACAGCTGAAGGAAGCCAAGGACCTGGATCTCGCGTTGCCTGGAACATACCAGCCACACAAGGAGACAGTTCGCATCAAATCATTTGACCCTGTAGCCTCTGTAATAGCGTCGAAGCAGAGGCCAAGGAAGCTGGCTATTCTCGGAAGTGATGGTAATAGATACAGCTATTTGTTGAAGGGACACGAAGACATGCGACAGGACGAGAGAGTAATGCAGCTGTTCGGGTTGGTCAACACTCTACTTGCAACGGATCTAGAGTGTTTGAAGCGCCACCTCAGCATCCAGCGGTTTTCTGCAACTCCATTGTCAACACAGTCAGGCCTGCTCGGTTGGNTACCCAATTGTGACACTCTTCATGTACTCATAAGAGAGTACCGAGAAAGTCGCAAGATCTTGCTCAATATCGAGCACCGGATTATGTTGCAGATGGCACCTGACTATGACAATCTCACGTTGATGCAGAAAGTGGAGGTCTTTGGCTACGCTCTGGACAACACCACTGGTCAGGATCTCTATCGGGTGCTATGGCTGAAGAGCAAAAGCTCGGAATCCTGGCTCAACAGGCGTACAAACTACACAAGATCCCTTGGTGTTATGTCAATGGTTGGATATATCCTTGGGCTAGGAGATCGTCATCCCTCCAACCTTATGCTCGACCGTGTCACCGGTAACATTGTGCACATCGACTTCGGAGACTGCTTCGAAGTCGCCATGCACCGCGAGAAATATCCGGAGCGGGTGCCTTTCCGACTGACTCGCATGCTGACATTCGCCATGGAAGTTAGCAATATCGAGGGCAGCTTTAGAACCACCTGCGAGCACGTCATGAGACTGATGAGAGACAATAAGGAGTCACTCATGGCAGTTCTGGAGGCGTTTATCCATGATCCTCTACTGACCTGGCGTCTGGTGAATCGTGAGTCCCCAGCGGAGCCTTCGACAGACCGCCGGGCTTCCGTCATGGGTGCACCAGTCGCGGTGGCAGATGGTGGCCGTCGCGCATCTGTAATGGGCTCTGCGGATCCCAACAATACTTCCGAAAGACCAGATTCATCATATCGCCCGCGACACAGGCAGCATTCAATCATTGCCCAGCATCATGCGAAGGATGATCCGCAAGAGAAGGAGGTGCAGAACGCCAGAGCACTACAAGTGTTGTCGAGGGTCAAGGAGAAGCTGACAGGTAGAGACTTTAAGAAAGAGCAGGAATTGGCCGTCGACGATCAAGTGGAGAAGCTGTTGAGTGAGGCAACGAATCTGGAGAATCTTTGCCAGCACTACATAGGATGGTGCAGCTTTTGGTGAACCAGTCTCACACAAGTGCGGCTTTGGATGGGTCTTGTCATAGCTGCGTTGCATTGGAAATGTGCTATATACCTGGGTTTCTGGCGTCGTGTAGCGTGAATGAATCTTTGCAATTGGGAGCAACGGTGGTGTAATGTGAGAAGTCGTAGGCCAAATAACAAGCTTATATAGGGTTGATTCATACATCGAACCATTTACGTAGATGCATTGTTGCAGAGCCAATCCTTCAATTTCTCCCTCACATGTATCTGTTCGTATCAGTGTTGCCATATGGACTGTGGGCCACATGGATCACAGGATATCAAGCCTGATTACTAAGCGAATGTCGAGCCTCGTGCCTCACCTGTTGTGGGACCCGTCTTGTCGACAGTTCCGATCCGAGGCCGGATCAAACACCGACGAATAGTAGCGCCTCAGACATTCCCATGGCTAGAGAGCTTCTTCCAATTCACCTGAAAAGAATCGTATTGGCTGCAACTCTCACGAGATACCGATTGCGCGGGTGTTCTGCCGTCACCTTCGCATCCTCTCATGTGGACCCCCATTTACCTGGCTACAAGTGATGTTTCACAAAGGCGCCGGGTTTCGACTACATCAGTTCCAGCGGGCATGACCGAGGAGATCATCAGTCAGTCTAAACGTAGATACCTAATTCAAAAGACCCTACAAAACAAAGGGGCGACCCTAGGAAGGGTATATCTAGCCACGTAGGAACCTCCTCGGCTACCAGAGACAACGATCGAAATCCAAGCCTCCAAGCGAAGGCAAGACCTTAGTAGTGTTGAAGGAGATACCGCAGGATTGGGACGATCGGAACGGGATATATGATCTTGCTGCGAAATGCCCTCATGTTCGTCTCTCGATCGATAAGATCCCTGAACAGCGTATTCTGGTATTCGGCTACTTCAATGAGAATTTGCTCGATCTGGCCTAGAAAGATGTTTCACCCATGCAAATTAAACATATTCTTAAGTCAACTCTGGAGGGCATTGCAGGTCTGCATGAGCTAGGCATCTCACACAATGGTAAAGACCAACCCATCAGTAGAGTGATTAAGCTGACAGGGTGCAGATATCAAAGCCAACAACATCCTCGTGCAGAAACGATTATCTCCTACAGGCATTGATGCCGAAGAGGTTAGGAATGCTGTTCAACTTGAGCCTAGCAGAACTCTGAAAGGCGCACCGCTCGGCAACATCATATGGCGGAGCCTTGAAGCGCATGTAGAGGGTCCAATGCAAGCCCCATCTGATAGCTTCGCTTTCGGCATTGTGGTATGTTGAATTGCAAAATCGTTGTTATGAGGATCCACGCAATGACCAAGACTCTCATCTTTGCGATCAACAATCCTGACTTGGCCGACGACGACAAGCTTGGTACAACGATCTTTAGACAGATTTCTTATTTTGCAGACGAGAACAGCATCCTAGGTCTTTTAGATTATCTCGGGGATGATGACCCTATGCGAGAAGTATTCGAAACCATTGAGGGAGCCTGCAAAGACGTACTGAAAGAGCCATTCACAGAACGGGAGATGGCGGGTGTGGACGATGATTTCAAAGAGCTGGTGTCAAACATGACGAAGCTGGATCTTCGGGAAAGGCTTACTGCGCGTGAGGGGCTAGCGCACAGATGGTTTCAAACCACTTAACCTTGCTGGGAAGTATAGATCTACTCGTCTGCAGACGCGTAAGACTAGTGTGATATTGACCTGTAAGTCGAGAGCGGCATATCTAGATATTACTAAGCTTACCAACGCAATAACACTGGGCGGGAATGGTAAATGGATATCACCGCTGTAAACTGCGTGCCGGCTTGCCGATTTTCCTCTTGCTTTGAGCGAATCCAATGCGTCCACATTAGCCATCCCTACTCCAAAGCACGTTGGTATCGGTGTTGGCGCTGTCAGAGATGCATGAGTAGATGCCCCACGACCCTCCTACCGCCCTAATCTTTCTGCGCCTAACTACCCGAGGTTTTCTACCGGCCACACTCCCACGACTTGCCATGAAGGTTCGGCCATGCACCGCAGGTGAGCATACTCACATGAGGACATGGACCCCAGGCTATTTGGACTGCCAATTTCTGCTGCAAGACTTGTGATAAAAAGAGCCACTCTCTTTACCGTCGACAAGTGAGTCTGAACGGGTAGACATGCCCTTTCCCGCAGGTACGTTGCCAGCAATGGTGGGAGAGAGGACGATTTCGCCACCGCCAGACTGACCGGCTCAAAGCAGCGCAGCCGTCGCAACAGCACTTGACCGACGGCCTGTACCCTACCCCGACACACCATTCAATTTCCACGGTCACATCGCTAGATGCCCAGGCCCAACGACAGATTCAGCCGCCGCCATCATCGCTGGCTGCTTTCGCGTTTCCTTCTACAAACCATGATGGTCGCGGAAGTCCAAACAGGGATGGCGAGCCGGAAGGGGCGTTTGCTAAGCACTCAATGCACCCTCACCTGCTCACCTTCAAGGAACGCCTTCGCCATTTCACCTGGACTTGGTTCACCATGACAATGGCAACTGGAGGTATCGCCAATGTCTTGTGGTACGTACCGTATCGCTTTCATGGCATATACGCCATAGGTTGCATATTCTTTCTCTTGAACATCTGCCTCTTCATCTTCAATGTTGGGATGATCTCGCTACGATTCTATTTTTTCAAGGGCACGTTTAGGGCTAGTGTAGTACATCCTACTGAGTGCCTCTTTGTGCCCGCAGCGATAATATCGGTAGGGACGATCCTACTTAACATCTCTCAGTATGGCGCAGGCGGAGATAGGGCAGGAGAGTGGTTAGTCAGGACCATGGTGGTTCTGTTCTGGATTTACTGCACTGTGGCGGTGTTGCTAAGCTGTTGCATCTATCTAATAGTGTGAGTTATGCGATGGGAAAGAAATCATTCCAGTCCGAACGGCGGCTAATGGTTCTCTAGTTGGTCCACACAAACCTTCACCATAGCCCAGATGACTCCAGTCTGGATATTCCCGGCGTACCCGATGCTGGTCATTGGACCACACGCTGGCGTTCTGTCGAGTATCACTAGTGGTGATACTGCCTTGGACATCATCGTGGGAGGGTTCATCTTCCAGGGGCTTGGCTTTATGGTCGCCCTGATGATATATGCTTCTTTCATATACCGATTGATGACACAAAAGCTTCCTCAAGAATCACTACGGCCGGGAATGTTCATCAGCGTGGGCCCCTCTGGTTTTACGGTAGCTGGGTTGCTTAACATGGGCAAGGACTTACCTCGAGTGGTACCGAAGAGCTTTATGGGAAACGGCGAGCTCGCTGGTCAGGTGTCTAAGATAATGGCTAACTGGGCTGGCTTGTGGCTCTGGGGCCTTGCGATTTGGTTCTTCCTAGTTTCCGTGGGTGCGCACCAGTCCACAGTTCGTAAAGGCAAGATGGTGTTTGCAATGACCTGGTATTCCTACGTCTTTCCCAACACTGCCTTGACAACCGCCACCTTTGCCGTTGGCGAAGCGTTGGATAGCAGGGCCATTCGCATCGTCGGCTGTGTCATGACCTGCCTCCTGATTATCCTTTGGATGTTCGTGTTTGGAAAGATGATCCATGCTGTCATTCATAAGGACATCTTGTGGCCCCAGAAGCAGGAGGATCGAGACGAAGGTGGCTGGCAAGGGCAAGATCTGGGTCGTAGGAGGACCGCTAGGAATTCCGGCGTGGCTCTGACTTTGAAGCGCTCCAGACAGCAGGAGGACAAGGAAAGGCCCTTGTCCCCTGCAAAGGTCGATCGTCGGCGCCTGTCTGAGCCTGGAACCCACCTACCCTATGTGGACGACCGGAATATGGACCATGATGAGATGTCCCTCCGGCCAAGAACCCAGCCGAACGATTCATCGCACATGGTTTGACGGGATGTATCTTGATTCAATTGAATGGATGTATGAGATCACCACAGCGCACCCATCAATATGTGGACCAGGGTCAAGGCAGCAAATGCGGCAACAATTGGTCGACTTGTGACTTTCGACCAGACCGGAATATTGTGCATTGGTGTTGCTGCTGAAGACAAGACCCGGCTTTGTTGACTCCCATCAGTGTGATATGCACATCTTGCACCGCCGACCCACAAGGACGTGTCTTTTGATTCCATATTGCAACCGATCGTGCCAAAGCCGACATCCTCACAAGGCCAGTCTTGGAGTTCCTTGCATTGGAACTTTGGCCCGCCTTCGTCCGCAGATCCCGAGAAGTTGCAATGTGTGTAACTGAAAAGGTCCGTATTGAAATCAAGGGCCTCGTGGACGCTCTCGCTAGCGGACCAGGGTATCGAAGCGATCGATCTAATAGCAGACCTGTCGGAACACAGTTCGCTCGAATTGGTTGTCTCGCCTCCGCCGGCCAAGATCCGCCATGAAGTAGAGCTATATCCGTTCTTGTTCTCAGTCAAATTTGCGACATAGATGTAAGCGATGGCCGAAAAGGATGTCGAATGGCTAGACTGGGCCGATGATGTTGATTGTTGTGAGGGGGTGGCGGTTGTAGAAGTCAAGCTTATAGGTTCTGTCGTGTTGCTTTGCACCTCAAGCAATGACGACGATGATGCTGCGTGAGCAAGAGGGCTGTGTGCAAACGCCGCAAGGCTGAGAAGTTGCCAACTTGTTACTAATTGCTTAAACATGATGTCGTTGGAAGTTACAGAAAGCAACGAAGGTGAGGTCCGTAGGTGCAGAAGAAGACTCTCGCGAGATATATCTACGATTCTTTGGAAGGTCACAAACAAACGGGGGGTTGTTGTACATAGACTCCAAGCCCTGTCCCGCAACGACTGCGGCTCTGATAAACGAGATTCTACATTCTGGATGCAGCGCGGCGCAGTGCAGATGCTAGCCCGGACTGGCATGTTGGTGTGCAGAGAGGGCGTAGTCTGTTTCATCGCAATCTAAAAGGACTCGGTTTGTTGTGCGGCACCGTTCACTAAGCGCCTTCAAAGGACGGCTTGGGCGACAGCAAGACTGGCGTCCGACGTTTCACGCGCTGACACCACTTGGCCGCCCCAGGAGACAGCCTTAACCTTCAACGAGCGTACAATGGATCCAACTTCGTGCGCTGCATCTTGAATAGCATTGGTCTGGGGTTTACGTTCAGCCCCATTGTGGGTTGCGTTGTTGGTGTTGGGCCGAGGGTAAGTGGAATGGAATCGGGCATGACAATAGCAGGCCAGATCTCCGCGCCAAGCTTCATCTGTAAATGCGTGTAACGAAGGACGGCATTGTTCTTATTCGAGTGTAACGCTGGTGACCCATGATGTCGACAGTATGTGACTTACGAGCGACGGCGCCGTACGCAGGAATGACGACTCGGTGCATTGTAACCATAGCAATGCCTCTCCCTACTGCAAGCTTGGACAACATGCGAACGCAAGAGGTAGACGGGAGTCGCAGGCCACTGAAACCAGCAAAGCGGCACAGGACAGGACACGACATTTTGTATTGTAGCAGTGCAAAATACAGCCTACAAGTGACACCGTGAACCATGTCTGACAGGCGAGCGAACCGTTGGTCTGTACCTGTCCAAGAGGCTAATGTGTGATAGTACGGGGGTTACTTTCTTAAAGCCAGGCGTGCAACACGTCTTTGTGTCCAAATAAGCATTGAGGGCCTGGAGGATCTACTGGTCGTCATTTCGCATTGTTGTACAATCAGTGACACCTGCAGGAGTTGATGTCTTGGGATTCCTGTAATCTGGTATCACGATCCTAGACCACATAGCCCAGTGCCGATCTACACCTTGTTCTCTTGACCATACATTCTTGGTATCTTCGACGCAGCAAAGGGGTCGGTGGGTACGATCACTATTCAGATGGGACACAAGCCAAATATGAGCTTGCCATTGCAGAGTTCGAGCTCAGCAAAGCAACCATGCGGTTTGTGCATGGCGTTGAGGGACGTTTCATCTACCGGTGTTGTTGAACATTGAAAGAGAAGATTTCACTCCTTATGCAATGTTTTCGAGCTTTCTGTCTTTGTGGATCGTCTGCCAGACGTGTATATAGCAGCAGTTACAGTGGTTGAGCGTGCAAAATGCTGCCACGGCCAAGATGCAGCAAAAAGGCAAAAGATAACTTCTAATGCCCCCTGACAGAATTGAACTGGCGACCTCGTCATAACTGGTTGTTACTAGTGACGCGCTCTACCACTGAGCTAAGAGGGCAAGCTTGATCGATGTTTGCAGAGGCACACAAAACTAATACATACCTCATTCAATCCAGAGCTCCCTGACGAGATCCAACCCTTCTGCATCGACTCTAGTGCCAGCAATGACTTACTGCTACTCGTGTCACAGCGAGCATATGAGTGTCCAATTCCTTTCAGTAAAGTAGCATTAACAGCGCTTTGCAACGAAGTCTGTATTTGGAGGCTCTCGACTGAACGGGGTACTTTGGACCACCTATAAAGTTGGAAAGTATGATCACTCCAACAAGCCCATTGAGATTATTCGTGGTAAAGCCAAGTTGCAAGAGTATCTCATTGTAAAGTCCCGTGGGAAATCAATTGTACACTTTTACTTTTAGAACGAGCGGCTTGGGAATCATGCCTAGCCGCTCAGGTGTTGAATGATCTATACTCTGCAACGAACAAGAGCATGATAATGTGTTGATGATCTACATCGTCCAACGCCAAGACCCAATGTCCCTGCAGGCCAGGCCAGCTTGCAACGCCGACATGGGAATGCGGAGGCTAGATTGTTTGGCCTGTTTCAATGTACGAGCATCACAGAGATTACATCCTCACTTATTAACTTCTGGGTTCATTCCCGTTGCTACTTTTCACCTGTTCGCCTACGATAACCCACCGATAACCCACGATATCTCGCGCAGATGGCGCCGCAACGCAAGAAATACTCGGTCCTCCTCCCTACGTTCAACGAGCGGCGTAACCTGCCCATCGTCGCATGGTTGCTGAAAGAGGAATTCAAAAAGAAGTATGTTTGAAAGAGATAGCTTCGACTGGACTATGGAAGAGCACCCGATCTAACACTCTCGCGCTTTCTCTTCCACAGCAACCTTGATTGGGAACTCATCATCATCGACGATGGTTCACCCGACGGGACACAGGACATCGCGAAGCAGCTGATCTCTGCATACGGGCCAGCGAACATCAAGCTGTACACGCGCACAGGCAAGCTCGGGCTAGGGACGGCGTACGTGCACGGGTTGCAGTTCGCGACGGGCGACTTCGTCATCATCATGGACGCGGACTTCTCACACCACCCAAAGTTCATCCCGATCATGATCGCCAAGCAGGCCGAGGCGGACTACGACATCGTCACCGGCACGAGATATGCGGGAAATGGCGGCGTCTACGGCTGGGACCTTAAGCGCAAGCTCGTCAGCAGGGGTGCCAACCTCTTCGCCGACACCGTCCTCATGCCCGGCGTCTCCGATCTCACGGGCAGCTTCCGCCTGTACAAGAAGTCGGTGTTGCAGGATGTCATCCAGAAGACGGAGAGCAAAGGCTACAGCTTCCAGATGGAGATGATGGTCCGCGCCCTCGGCTCTGGCTACACCGTCGCTGAGGTCCCCATCACTTTCGTCGACAGACTGTACGGCGAGAGCAAGCTGGGCGGGGATGAGATCGTGGAGTATGCCAAGGGTGTGTTTGGATTGTGGTGGAAGGTATGAGGCGGCATTGCTTGCCGTCTGCAAGGTATGGGTTCCATGGCGTTTCCAAAAGAGCGTGACTGTTTTATTTTCCACGATTCCAATCAATAGCATGGAGAGGGGCAAGGGAAAGGGGGTTTCTTATGTGAGAAGCATGCACGAAACCGTTAGGGAATCCATCTCTCTTCAGCAAAGTCTATGAGGTCCAGTAGGTCTACACACTCCATCAGCCGCCTCTTCTGCCTCTTGTCCATGCCGTCCATCTTCGCCGTCATGTCAGCGACGTGGTGCAGCACCAGCGCGAACGGGATTGGTGAGACCACGGCCAGCTCGATGAATTTCCGCACAGCCTCTGTAGGTGTTCGATTGCATCCTGCGAAGAGTGCTGGGTTCTCCAGAATACCCCTCGCCGCCATGACACCGTCTGCCCCTGTCACTTTTGCAATCCTCCTGACATCCTCGAGCGAATAGGCATCTCCATTCGCAATGACCGGCACTCTCGCCACCGATTTCAGCAGCCGTATAGCTTCGAGATTGGGCGGCGTGCTTGATCTCTGACTTCTCGTCCGTCCATGCACCGTGAAATAGTCTGCCCCTGCAGCCTCGACCGTCCTCATCCAGCGTTCGGTCACTGAAGGGTCCTTGTGCACTCTGAGCTTGACACTGACACTGATTGGTCGCACGCCCTGAATCGAGGCCAGCCTCGCCTTGGTAGTAGCGACGATGGCAGCTACGGCATGGCCGTTCTCCATCAATGAGCACCCTATCCCCTCCTTCATCGCCCACGACTGTGGACAGCCACAATTCAGATCCACGCCATCCACCCACGGTGCGATCATTTCTGTCGCTCGTGCGAACTCCTCCGGATCTGAGGAAGCGAATTGCGCGATCAATGCTGGCCGACGGGAAAATCTGTCAGATTCGCCTGAGGGCTGTTCGGCTGCACTGGTGGTGAAGTCGCTATCTCGTGCGATCGAGGATCGGATGAACTCGTGCGCGAGCATCATTGGGGTGTAGATGACGTCGACATCGTAGGAGTGGAGGAGTCGTCGGAACGGGAGTTTGCTATATCGAACCATCGGCGCCGAAACTATCGAAGGTAAGATATAAGGGCTGGAACTAATGAGGTCGGTCGCTGATCGAGCTGCTGCTCAAATTTCGAGGCATGACGGTGGGAGAAGATGATTGGACCTACCATGAAGTGGTCTCCCGGCATCTCTTACTCTCTCAAGGAGTTCGAGGACTCTATAATGCGACAAAGAATATATATCAGCCCCACCTGAGATTGGATAAATAGCCTTTTGCGCATATCCCATGTATTGGAGCGAGTGTGAAGCGCGTTGCCGAACTTACCTCGGTGAAGCATTTGAGCTGTAAGCATCCATCATGCGCGCAATACCTCAACTTTCGAGCGAGTGTGGGGATGAATGATAGCAGCAGCGGGTGTGGAGCGTGTGTAGTGACTGCAGCATAATGCAATGTCGATAGCGAATGGCGCAGCTAATATAGAATCGTAGAACCAGAAGCAATCGGAAATTGCCGCACCATTTTTGAGGTGAAACGAAGCCAAAACACCTGCAATCAAATCTCAAACTCGATATGTTTCCTATCGATTAGCTGATTATCGATTGCCTTTCTATCTTATCGATACCAAGATAAGTTGACCATTATCCATCTCGTTGCCTTTCCTCCTGATAGTAGTACTGCCTACAGCAATAATAACTTGTCAAACAGCGTGGAACACTTGTCGTCGTTGATTTTTCATGAGTCACTGGTCTGAGCGACTTGATGCTTTTGATCAGATGGCCAAACTTACAACAGCAGTCCTTTGATCCTCCTGTCAGCAACGAGTAAAATTGGGGAATCCATTCAACCGCTGTTTCAGCGGCATTATGAACCCAACCAAGACACAGAATGAGCGACATGTAGCTTGTATTTGTACTCTACTTGTCGCCGATCAATCACAGAACGTGGTGTCACTGTACATGATACAAAGAGGTCTGTCTAATCTGACGCCAAGTGGATTACTGCCACGACATTCGTTCTGTGCTTGTCAACTATCGACCATGGAACGAAACAAGACTGCTGCAGTTTGGGCAGTGTCATCCGACCTCTAACCACAGCACAACCCATTGTTTCTCTTAGCGACGGTGCACATAATGTTGACGGTGATAGAGTCGATCGAGAATGCAAACACAGTAAAGTGACCAGAGACTTTTCCTGCGATGATGCCAGGGCGGTACAATTTAGGTGATTGAAACCTGTCGGGCGCGCCGCTAGCATTCTACCGGTCTGTAGTACCTCAACATTTATCAATCGAATCATCACTCATTTACCAGATAACGATTGTCCTATGCACTGTGTCCTGTATCCCCGTCAACCCCAGCACCTAGACAATGTAAATCGACGATGACTAGACCTTCGCTGGGAATTCCTGCTTTAATGTCCCGTTCTGCGCCCAAGACCAATTCAGCGACTGAAGTACTCCCTCATATCCTGTAGAGGTGGACAGTCAACACTGCTTTGACCTCTGCGCACGCCCTGGGCACCACATCTTACCATAATCAAGATGACAGTGGAATCTTTCAACAGGATACATTACGGCGAGCATTGGAAGCCGCCAGCAGCGACAGACTCTTCCGTCAATACCTTCCTTCCCTTGCTCGATCTGCCGTCAAGACCGCCGAAGGTTGCTCCCGGTAGGACATCGCCATTCCTACGCCTACCAACCGAGATCCGACTACAGATATACTCGCTGCTGCTATTGCCACAAAAAGGCACTGATCTCCTGCCGTCCTTCCAACGCGTTACATCCTCCATCCAGGACCACTTCGACTATGAGCGTCGCATTTTCGGCACCGACAGGCTTGCGACTGCAGACCTGCGCCAGCCCACCCTACTCTTCCGCACAGTCGATCCTCTGCCTTTCAGTGGAAGCCAATCACGCTCTTCATCACCCACGCGCGAACCTTCCCTCAATCGCACATCCTACTCCATCCGCGGCGGCCGGTTCCGCGCCAGGACATTGAAGACGACCTACCACTGCGTCAACAACCCACCGAACCTGTCCGCCGGTGTTGGGATCCTAGGCGTCAACCGCCAGATCCACGCCGAGGCTGCCGAGCTACTGTACGGCCATTACACCTTCGACTTCGACACCCATGTCGAGGCCCTGCAGCCTTTCCTCTGCGATCTGACCGCCTTTAGTCGCAGCTGTGTGCGTAGCCTGCGCATCGTCAAACGGGCTCTGGCTTACGAGAAAGACTTCGATCGCTGCGAGTGGAGCAACGCCCTCGCCTACATCAATGCGCGCGATAATAATATTTTCCTGAGAAGACTGCAGCTTGGCGTTGTCGCTGGCAAGCCAGGAAAGACGGGATGGGAGAGAATCCCCAGGTACAAGGCTGCGGACTTCAATATACTCATCGATATGGAGGGCATGGAGTGGATGAAGGACCTGCTCTGCATTCGTGGCCTGCATGAGTTGGAGGTCAGCGCTGTGGTCGAGCATTGCCCACCTGCCACTACCAGCGGCGCTATGGCAGGATATGTGAGATTTTCAGCCAGCATTGAGACTGCATTTGCGCAGTTCTTAGGTCGCGCGTTGCTTACGACCGTATGATACAAGACGAGACACATGAGATACGATCTACATGATACGAATGCAAGGGCAGGGCATCTAAACTCAATTAACGAAATTATTCATCTCATTCAGAGCCTCAATATGCTTATTTTATCGTCTACAAATCTGCGCAGGTGGGAGGATACTGGACCGCCTCAATAAGCCTCCTCTTCAGCTCAGGTCCATCGACCTCCAGCACATATTTCACCTTCTGTAAATCTTGCGCCATCGGTGCAAGTGCCTGTTGGTAGGCCCTAATGTTGCCATAGCTCGGGCTGGAGTAGCTGGTGTCGACGTCGACGTAGAACTCAGTGCTGTTCTTGACCAGAGCCGAGCTGGGGTCCAACATGATCGCTGCAGCAGTCTCATCCCACACAGGGAGGAAGATCTCATAGAAATCCGCCACGAGCTGGGTGTAAGGTCCGGGTACTGTGCTCAGCTCTTTGATATCATCCTCGGTGAAGAACTCCTGGTTGGCAACATTGCCAGCGAAGGTGATCTGCTTCCAAGGTGCTGAAAACGCAATCTTGGCGGCCTCTGGGTCGATGATCAGGTTGATATCGCTCTGGAGATCGGCCAGCAGCACAGAACCAGTGGTCATAAGCACGTTCACATCGATAAAGCCACCCATAACTACCAGCTCCTTCGCATTCTTCGCGAAGTTCGAATCCATTCGTACCGCCATTGCGATGTTGGTAAGAGCACCGGCTGAGTAGATGCTCACCTCACCAGGGTACTTGCGCACCATTTGCACGAGGAATTCGGCGCCACTGATGTCCTCAACATAGGTGCCGTTGGGGTAACCCTCCTTGAAAGCCGCCTTGATGACTCGATCTGGGTCTCCGGAGGTCGGGTCTGAGCCCAGCGCCTCTGCGGTGGCGTTTTGCGGCAAGAAGGCGCCTTGCCATGGAAGCTCGCCATGGAGCAGCTCCCAGGTCTGGAACAGCTTGGGAGTCTGCAGGAGCGGGTAATCCGAGCCCTTGTACACCGGAACACACTGGTCGAGGCCTCCACGCTCAAGTGTGGCCAATCCATGGAGAGTCGTTTGCAACGCCCAGCTATTCGAAGTGTCTCCAATGAGACCCAGCACGTCCCAGCCGGCCTTCAGTGCCTGCAGGTATGGGATGAATCCGGCCGTCGACCAGTCATTGTCCATGATGACCTTTGGCTTGGTGCTGGGAGGAGGCGAGTGTGGTGGTCCACCTGGGGGGNCCGGTGGGCCATGGGGGATGGTGTTGNGGTGGGTGGCAGCGCCGTAGCGAGGGCCGCAAAGAGGGCGGTCGACTTGAGTATCGCGTGCATTATTGATGGCAGTGTTTCAAGCTCGGCCGAGTAGGCAGTTCAATTCGCGGGAACGAGAGTATGAAATACGACTGAGAGGAAAGCATCACCGGACGGCGAATGCGATCAAGGTCCATCTTATATACCTCGTCCTCATTCATACCCGAGCTCAATCTAGAGCATGAGATACATGCAACGCTGTGACCATAGAGCAGAGCAGTAAGTGCATCGCCAAGAACACAATGGCCGACGGCCAACCGCCTCGGCGGACTGACTGTGTGTATCAGTCGCCTGTGGGTCAGAAAAGTAGAACCCGCAAGAAGAGGCAATGAGATATGGAGTTGCAGGCACAGGTGATTGAAAGAGAGCAGTTGCTTGCATCCACGACGAAATCTGGGCAATGTCCGAGGTTGCAGGGCTACCGCTTCACGCACTACCGGAAGATGTGGAGACTTCCATGCCTTGCGATTTGTTGGATGCGATGCGACTTTCTAGCCTGCATGCCTCACCACCTCAAACTACATCGTAGCATTGCATCTTGTCGCACCACGCCGACGATGCACAATGGGGCTACTGTAAGCTTTGCCCGGCGTTCCTGCATTAGAGCCAAAGTGTTAGGTGGGAGTGCGGTTTTCTCTTGGCGAAGGTGGAGGGCAGCGATAACAGCCAGACTTGCGGCCCTCGTTGGCCGGTGTGTTGCACATCTCGAGATAACGGATCAAATGGCGCAGGCAAAACTGTTGACGTGAAAATACAGCCAAGCGTAGAATCACCTCGTCTTCTTCTCTGACCAACTGGAAAGTGTCATAGATCAAGAGAAGAAGATAAAATCCATCGGATTTGCGGATCGAGGCGATTGAGACTGGGAAAGTGCAAAGTCCTCGGTCGAGTCCATCCATCCTTAATATTATCAGACCAGCTACTTGGAGACGTCACCTTCGAGGTTTTCAAGCCCACCGATGCTTTGGATCACCTCGTCTAAGTTTATTCCGCTTTTCTGGAACTCAACCGATACACGGTCTGCCGCTCGTTGTTGTCTTTCCAAAGTGAAGCCCTCACCATGCTCCTCGCCCTTTAGCCTCTCATCCTCCACAACCTCAGCCCATCTCCAGAAGAGACTTTCCTTCCCCATGCCCGTCAACTTGTCCCGGAAGGCAACAATCTTGTCCCTCTTCGCAGCAGTAGATGCATCTTCCGTCTCCCACTTCCAGACCGCCCAACCCTTCCCGTCACCAATGTGTGCGAAGACCATCTTGTCCAGGTCACTCAATGCGAACTTGCCGTCCCTCTCACCGAGGATGTGGGCGTATATCATAAGCTCGAAATCCAGATCCCAACTCTCGTTCATCATCAGATACCCAGTCTTCTCCCTCACAAATTCCTTTTTGATCGCAGGCAGGATTCTAGTCTTGAAGAAGGCATTCTCCTGTCCCTGCCTAACTCCCTGCATCAAATCCTCAGTGCCCCAGTTACGACTGACCCTGGCAATCACCTCATCGTCCTTGAATCCAAGGTGGAACCTCCATGTCATAGGGTTTGCAGGTGTTTCGAAGAAGAAGCTGACGGGCCAGGGGAGGGCGAATTTGATGAGGCAGAAGTCGAAGAGGAGCATGCCAGCTCTCGCCAGCAAGATCCATATTTGCTCCCCACGTGTTGTGTTTTCCGTGTCCACTGTCGCCTCAGATGTGCCAGTGAATGTCTGTAGCAGAGCTAGGTATTTCGGCACGGCCAGCCAAACGCGCCACGCGAGCAGTAGGCCGACAATAGCATTGAGCACCACGGGGACAAGGAAGATTTTTTGTTTGTACTGCCGCTGGTGTCGGTCAATATGAACGAGGTAGACCTTGGACGGATCGAGCTCATTCAGAAACGGCTCGAGAGCTTTGGGCGCGGCTTCGAAGGGTGCGGGTATATCGGTCGGTTTTGGTCTATTAGTTGAGGCTTTGGCACTTGTCTGCCGCTGCTTCACAGATCGAGCCATCGTTCGGAAGATTGCAGGCCTGTACAATGCCGAGATTGCTGTGGGTTGAAGCAGATATAAGTTCAAGGGGTTATGAGGGTCGCGAGAGACCCGCTTGGGAAGAGAGATCCGCCAACTGGCGCGTAACACTTTCCATGCTCTCTTCCGCAGTCTCCCAGCGGGTTGTTGTCACTACGACGTTCATCGGTATACACACGGCCGCACAGTAGCCACCGACACTGTTCTATGTGTCATTGTTTGTATCATAAATTGGTCTATCGACACGATGCATGTGAACCGCAAGATACGCAATAACGAGATGACGACGACTTCTGACCGGGTGGCTGACCCTGAGACGTAGTGATATGGCGAAATCGACGTCAAGGGTCTCTGTAGTTCAAAATAAGGCTGGATCGATAGGATGACGACGCGAACATGTTGTCAACGGGGCATTGCGATCTTCAAATACACATCATCAACAAGCATGTCTCATTCATCACCCATAGCCAGCCTGAAACCTTCAATGCGGCGATCGTTGCATGGTGTGGCTGTGAGACAAGGCAAACCCCAGACACGTGTGGAGCGGGTGGCTGGGCGGACATTCCCGTACCGGAGTGGCTGGGGGTGGCTGCCTCGTTGCCTCGATAGGGCGGTCTCGATTGGCTTGGAGCTCGAATGGTCTTCGACAACACCAACCACCTCGACATTTCCCGCCATCGAGGTGACGAATACCCTGGACTTGAGGGCTAGAATGGTAGGCATGATCGTGAATTTCTTTGTCTTACTTATCACCTTCTATTCCACAACTTCAGCCTCTCCTCAACACTTTCCATAATCACCATCACAGCTTTCTTCCCCATACAACTGACTACCATCCTTTGCAACGCATTCACTCGAGTTCAGCAGCAATTGATTCTCTCTCATATACCGAGCCATTTGAACGGCCGCCTGCATAAATACTGTGATTCAATTTACCAAACATTTTCCATCGACTTGTCAAGACAACTGCTTCAGGATGCGTGCCACCACCTTTCAAGCATCGTTGGCAGTCCTGTCATCTTGCCTCACACTCACCACACATGCTCTCCCACGACCGGCAGTGACATATTCGGTCGTCGATGTGGATGGCTCATCCAGTGCCTCGTCGATAGAGCCTGTCACAATCTATGCCACAATCACAAAATCTGCAGCAGCAGCTCCCCAACCGACCAAGGAAACAACGATATACCATACAATCGTTGAGACTGCATCGGAGGACAACACACCAGTCGATACAACGACCTCCATTGCGACATCCGTATTGTCGACCAGTGCTGTCAGCACTTCGACCAAATCTGCCTCTGAAAGTGCCATATCGAGAGCGTCAACAGAGACGTCAACCACCACAACTTCAGTGGCTTCGCCTACTATTGTCCCAACTTCAACTCTCCTCGGCGCTCCATCTTCAAGACTTCCAGGCTCGAATAGCTCCATCAGCACTATTTCAATAAGCAGCACCGGTACTAGCACCAGCCCCAGCACCAGCACCGGCACCAGCCCTAGCCTCAGCATCAGCGCCAGCATCAGCACCGCCACCAGCGTCGGCACGAGTACCGTCACCAGCCTAAGTACATCCACTGCATCATCAACCTCCAACAGTGCTTCAGCCTCGTCGTCCGGCCTCGTCCCGGTTTCCAGTCCTGCTGTCCAAGAAACCGTAACGGTCGTCTCCACCTTCGTCCCTCCAACGCCAATCTCGACGAGCACAAGTTACTACGACAACGGACAGTGGCACACGTACTATCCAGCAGCGGTGATTCCCATCTACGTCGCATCTTCGTCCACTGTATCTATCCCCACAGCGACTCCCACCACCTTCACTATTGCCACACGTGGCGTCAGCCAGCTGGGCACAGCACCAATCCCAGTAGCTCCAATCGCCAGCCACGGCCTGAACATCAATGCCCGACGATCGCAGTACCCCACTGCAGGAGCCTCTGGCGATGTTTATCGTCGTGCGAGCGTTGCCACTGTTGCGACTGGAATCTATCTACGTGCTGCTCCCACAGGCGGTTTTTCCGCCGTAGATCCACAACCCTCCGCGGCTGTGGCTACTGGCGACGCGGTTGCCTTCGCTCGTGGAAGTTGGAACGTCGTGAGCTGGAACGAGACCGGCTCGGCGGTCTAAATCTTCCATCACTTCTCGTCTCCACAGTCGCGATGATTGCGGATGATGCTCGTCGTTTTCCGGTGCTTGTCTCAGTCCAGAGATGGCATCACCATTAAACGATGTATTACTGAAATTTTTGAAAAAGGGCGTCGAATTTATGATAATGAGTATTCTGGATCTGCAAGCTCTGCTAGCGCAGCAACAAGAGCTAGGTTTATAGAGGGCGATTTTTATACGCGATGATATGAAGGGGATTGATAACGAGCATTGCATTCTGGACTTTGGATGTAACGAAAGGTAAATGAAATGACTTCTAGAATAAAGTTTGGAATAGTGTAATGATACGGAGGAAATATCTGTTTGAACGTTTTATCAAAATATGGACCGGTTTCACTTCCAGCTCTCAGCCCCATTCGATGCCTACGTTTTGAAGAGGCGAAACAACATAGTTGTTACGATCTAGGGTGCATTAAGTACAACATCCATGGCTGCCAAAACTCTTCCTCGCTCCAGACGTCACAATCGTACATTCGTGTGTTTTGGACATGATAAGTGTCACGTCGCCGGTTGTTCGACCGACTCTACGACAGCAGGACGTCATGGATACCGCTTGGTCCTCGTTCGTTGTACTCGGTCCTGGTCATAAAGCCATTGCTTTGGCCGTTGTCCACAACGAAGAGCACCTTGGCGGCGACTTGAGCGCCGAGGAAGCCAGCTTCCTCAAAACCATGTTCCTTCCACTCGGGGAAATACTCGGGTATCTTGGCGAACTTGATGCTCGTTGGTGTCTGGGCATGGCTGACGTGATGATGGTGCTGGTGGTTTTGTTGCTGTTGCTGCTGAAGGTGTTGTGGCGTAAGGCCTTGTTGCTGTGGGGTGCCGGGAGGCAGCAGATGTGACGGTAACTGGCCCTGCTGCTGTTGCAGCGTAGCCGTTGTGGCCGCGTGAAGTAGCGGGTTGACTCCCGAATGCGGCTGCGATAAGCCCGATTGTTGAGGCATCGGCGTGTTTGCGCCGGTGGCCATTGGTGTTGACATGTTGCTCGGCAATTCGGAAGTGAAGATCGTGGCAGATGAAGGGGAAACAATATATTTCTGCGTCAGGGTGGTAAGCAGGGCCTCTTTGAACCCATGCACTTTGGCACCGTTGCCGACGAGGATGAGACTGTCCCAGAGATCTGAACGCTTGTTACTCAAAGACACATTGAGACTGTTGCTGGCTTGGACAGTGCGGAAAATGGTGTCGGCAAGGCGGTCGAGGATACCCCCCGTTGCTGCTTGAAACCGCTCGGGTCCGACTTCGATTTCGCGACGGAAGACCTGTAATGTCGTGCTGCCGTTCGCCACAGCTGTTGGCGCAGGGGTAGCATCGTTAGGATTTGAGGCTGCGGTAGCAGTTGCATTTGGGTCAGCAGGAGGGACGTCACCATCTTCTGCAGGTTTCGCCTCGGAAATCGCAGAGAGTGACTCATGGGTGTTTGAGGAGGAGACATTCATGGCTTGCTGCATGTTCTCCATCGACTGGCTGCTCATGCCTGCTGACTTCATTGCATCATGAAGGGCGTAGTCTTCATAGATGAACGAGTTCTTCGCTCGTTTGCTGTTTGGTAACCTGATCACTTTTGCCGCAGGATTCTGTGCAGCGGATTCCGACCCCTTCTTCTGAGCCCTGGCGGCATCTCTGCTCGCCTGCCTTTCTTGCTTTTCCTTCTCTTTCTGTTCGAGGAAAGTGCTCATGTTACCGCCGGTTACGATGGATGCAATATCAAGAACGCCTTCATCATCTTCCAGCATTTTCTCCTCGCCCACTTCAGTCCCAGGCCCAGGACCTCGAGGAACCTCGCCAGCGGCGGACTGACCAGCTTCCTTTACAGCAGAGTCGCCATTCGTGATACCGGTGCTGGCGGCTGCGGCCGGGTTAGGCGCATCCTCTACAGCTGATTCGGGCACCTCGTCATCCGGCGAGAGGATCTCGCAGATAGGACTGCACTTCAACTGTTCGCACACATCCCTTCCGAAACCGTTCCTCCCCTTCAAAACCTCCACTAATCGATCAGTCAGTGCCTCACCTCCACAATCCGGAACTGCCAGTGCTCGGGTCGTTTCGTGGACGGTGTGATCGCTGATGCAAGTGACATCCGCTTTCGTGTACCCGACATCAACCACTGTCGCGGTCGGCACGCCATACGCATACGACGAAGCAACGGCCGAATCCAGTATAGTAAAGGCTGGACACTTAAATCTCTCGAACATGAACTGGGTAATGCGCTCGAGCTCTTTGGGCGTCCAGCACGGCTCTGCGATCATGAGGATTGGGGTGTGGAAGGGTGGGCCAATGATGTTGTAGATATGGGTGATGAGCGCATAAAAGCAAGGCCAGTCGACGATTCGACCGGACCGTATAGGCCAGGTTGCGCCCTCTTCAGAGATGTGGTCCTCCTCCCACTCGGCAGGAAGGTTGTCTTCTTTCGATTCCGTAGCGCTATTCGTCTGATCTTCCTGTTGCTGCTGCTGTTGTTGTGCTGGCTCGGTCGGCGCATTATCATTCCCGTCCTGCTGCTTCTGTGCGTTGGCGTCGTGCGATTCCGACCTCTTCTCCACAGGCTTCGCTCTCTTTCTTATCTTCACCGCTTCAAATTCCCCAGCCTTTTGCGCCGGAAACATGCGCGATCGGAAGCGATGTGTCGCTGGCGCGAGCGACTCTGGCAGGCCCAATTGCGCCAGACTCGTCTGCGAGCCCGGGCTGATGATGAAGATCTGCTCGTCGCGCCAGCCCATTTTACCTTACGCTGACCACAGCTGGAATCAATGGGTGTAAGAGGAAAATTGGTCGGTCATTGACTGATTGCTCAATTACCGGGCTCTTGGACGCGCTTTCAGACTTCGCGGACACGCGCGCAGCAAGGAAATGGCACGTAGCTGTTGGTTCCTCAGGCAGAAACTTTCCAAGCCAGAACATACTGACTTCCGTACTCTGCTGTATGATATATAAACTTGGGAACCTCGTCTTATAAATATATGAATGACTTTCTTTCTTTAAATGGAAACAGCGCATTTTCATAGTCCTCAAATATGCACAACACTAAAAAAGAGAAAAAGGAAATATCACTGACGCCAAATCATTGATGTCTGCAATCGTTTTATCAAACCAACTCTCTGAAGGAGGTGATAATTGTCATATCTACAAGGATGCCAGTCTCACACACGAGTGATAGAAGGATGGCCACCGCAGCAAACGCCAACGCTTAAAAGCCAGCCAAAAGGAAGCGATCAGCTTTTCTCCTCAACATGCCAACCCGCCTCAGCCCTTTGGCCTTGTTTCGACGCCTTCGTACTCTCTACTGCTGATATACTCGAGCGTCCTTTGGAAATGTCGACGGGGGTTGTCCAGCGCGCCGGCATTTTCAGCTGTGCTCAGGTTGGAATGGATGAGCTCGATCAGCCCGTTCAGGTACTTCGTCGTCACCGCGTCGTTCTCCTGGTCGAAGTAGTAGACGTAGCGATTTAGGATCTCCACGAATAGCTCGACAGACACGGCCGTATCCATACACGCGTCTGCCACACGAAGGGCGCGCTGCAGGCATTCGAGAACGCGCTTCCCATCACGGTAAGTCTGAATCACTGTTAGCAACGTAGCCGAAAAGCAATAGGGCACCGCAAAACTCACCTCTTTACCAGATTCGGCTGCTTCCCGTTCAGGCTTCTCGACACCCCACCAGAGATGACTTGCCAAGTAGACGGCACGGCATTGGTCTGGCTTCTTGAGTAGCTTGCTCCCATGAAGGGCACACTTTGTGATTAAGGTATCGTAATTTTCCCTTCCAAATCGGTCGCCACAGCTGCTCAAGGCACTTGCTAGTACACAGATTGCCTGGAACTGACTCCTCGAGTCTGATATGGATTCCTCGTAGATCGTGAAAGCCTGGGCGAAGTATTCATATGCAAAGTCTTCGTGGGAACACAATGAAGCGGTCTGTCCGCCAGAGACGAATAGACGCAGCACAAGGTCTGGTACGCCTGGGGTTGCTGAACGCGTGTATAGGCTGGAAAGGGTGGTGTGGATGAATTTGTACAGAGCAGAGGATTGTACAGCGTAGTCGTCGTTCGAGAGGTGCTCCCTACGTTTGAAGTTCCGGGCCAATTTGAGAGATTGGGTGATGAGAGCTGGAGTGGTGTATTTTGTCCTCTCATTGCCCTCTGCATATGCTGTTTTAGCTTTTTGCAGGAGCTGAAACTGAGTGACATTGTCGGATCCCTTGATAAGGTGAATTATCCGCGCGAGCCACCCCTGCTCTTCGATGGTCTCCTCTGTTTCGGCAGCGGGTCCACGGCGAATTGGCGCGCCGGTATGGTTTGGCGGTACCTGGGCCCCTTCTTTTATCAATACAGAAAGAATCGATAGAACACCGCTCAAGTTGTCAAGCGTAGTGATCTTGGTGTCGTTTCTCAGGATGCTACGAGCGACCTCTCCTGCCACCGCACGTCGGGTGGGGTAAGTCTGTTGTTGAAAGAGAGGAACGAAGCTGGGCAAAGCCAAAGCCGTGAACAGGGAGTGGTAAGCCTTCACGGGCGCGAGTAGAAGGCTGAGGATGTTGGCTTGTGATGGCTGAGCATGCAGGTCGGCAGAGTTTTGGAAGCGAGCAGTCTCCTTGGTCGCATATGCGAGGACTTGGTCAACGTAATCCAATCTATCAGGATATATGCTGAGGGCCAAGTTCACTAACGACACCAATAACGCGGTAATGTCAGGGATCGGTAGCCGCTGCATACCAATAACATGCACTACCTGCTCGTAGAATATCTCGAAAAGCTTCGTGTTGGCAGGTATGCCATTTTGCTTTTGAGAATCTGAAGCGCCATCCGAAGGCGCATCTGCAGCGTCGCCATTTAGCGTTGTCTGTTCGGAAAGAGCTACAGAGGTGATGCTTTCTGACGTGTCAGTGACTGCCGGTTCGCTGGATACTTGCTTGCCTAGCTTGAGCTTTTCAAACAATTTGTTCACGGCTTCCTCTTCAGTCTTCTGCCTGTTCTCGGTTTTCTCGTTCTCGTTCTGTGAAGCGGCATATGCCGACAGCCGATCCATGAGTCCGATGATGATCGCCTTGACATTAACATGAGGGTTCAGTCTCGCAGTAGCGGCCAGGATCTGGTCGAGAGTGTGCAGGTGGAACTCGTCTGGGAAGGCCTGGGTGATGACCTCGAGAAGGTATTCCTGAGCTAGTACATCTCTACACTGCACCACCTGTTCCAGTAGAGGTTGCAGGATCGTGTTCTTGTACTGTTCCAGCCCAACCAACTGGCTGAGCCTGACGAGATTGCTTCCGACAAGCAGCTGCAGCTCTTCACGTTCTTTCGTGCGCATCTCTCGCTCGCGCGAGGGACCCTGATGCTGCAACCGTACCCATAGCTTGTTCATTTCGACGAAGTTGGTCAACACGAAATTGACGCTGTCTGTAAGATTACCCTCGGGACCATCCCCTGTGCCTTCCGGGAGGGCATCTCTCGCCTGACCACTCAGGTAGTAGCGTAAGAACAGGCCTCGGACAGGGTGTTGCACGCCACGGCTCATCTCCATCATGTCTTTCATGATCTCCTTCACCGGAGCATCCTCAATCTTCATGTACACCGTGCCGACCGTGATCATCAGATAGAGGCGAGGGACGATGTTGCCGGCATACTGGACGAGCTCGTACAGGTCGGCCAGGTGGTTGACCGGGTGGGAGTCGTGGAGGAAGGAGGACAGGTGACGTAGGGCGTCGAAGACAGACATGTAGAGCTCGTAGTACTGCTTGGGGCCCAGCGAGGAGGTGCGTAGTTCCGAGACGAGCGTGCTGGCGTTCTTGAGGGCGCTGGAGCAGGGGAGTTTAGTATATTCACGTCCAAAAAGAAAAACACCATGCGCGAGATCGGTTGCCTGCTTCGAGAGCGACTCACTCCATGATCTTCGAGCCCCCCAGGTTGCGCCGCATCTGCTGGGTGTTGGTGCGCACCACCGCCAGGGCATCTTCCAGCAGTTGCGCCTGAGGGACGCCCTCGGGCGGAGGCGACGCCATTCTTCAACGTCGACGTCAGGCGTCAATGGGAGGGGTGTGAGGCGTCTTGTTCTGACGCTGCGGGCGGTTCGAGAGGGAGCTTGACGGGTGGGCGCCAGACAGGGTGCAGACTGTATTACCGCGCTTGTATGCTTGCGAAGGGGTGCTCCATTCTCATCAATACGGGAGATTGGGATGGATGGATAAGAGTGGACTGGTGTCAAGACAACAGCTGCGCTTGAAGCCGCCGCCGGCGCCGCTTGACGACGCGGAAGCTGGGATTGGAAGTTCGCTAAGGTTGCTGTACACCATTGGAGGCCTCAGGCATCAGTGAGGCACAGCCAATGCCGTACCATCCCATCTACCTAAGCTAAGCCAAGCTAAGCTGTGTATGCTATGTATGCTAGTCTGATGCTGAGAGTTATTCAACCGCTTTGCCATAGTTCAAGTTACCAATTGCAATGACATGATGAAAGGCATAGTTAATGTATAAGAACATACAGCTCACAATGACTCTAGTAAAGCTTTCGTCAGCAGCCTCATCGTGGGTCAGATCAAGCCGGAATCCACGGATTTCCTCTCCAAAACCTTGCAGCAAGCAAGGTTGATCGATGAGAAAGATGCTCACGAGCCTGCCAGCCAGCCGCCACCTAGGCGGCGGTGGCGACAGTCGCGACCAGTGAGAAGAGCGACAAGTGCAAGGAAGGTGAGGGACCAACAGGCTAGTCACTGCTTTAGAATGGGCAGTGGCAGGCGTGTTAGCTAACCTCCCGCAACCCAGCCCTGAACAAGTTTCCTTCAGAACGATTGAATGGCAGAAGCTTTGCAAGCAGACCGGTAGGTCCCGCTCGCTGCCAGCTCGAGTCACTCTTTCCCATTCGAGAACAGGTATTCTTTTGCGAAACAGCTGCAATGTTGCTCCTCGAATCAAGTTCTGTTCTGTCAGTATATATGATGCGTCCCTCATGGGTAATGAAAGCGAAGGCGTAGAAAAGAGAAGTCAAGATGAGAAAAGGGAGGTTCAATCGACAAGCGAGTCTTGCAAATCGCAAGTGAACACTGTCTCGCTACGAGTGGGTTGAATGCAAGTGTATCTTTTCTTCTGCCGATCGTTCTGTGACGCTGCTCGAAGCGATCATCGCTCCAGTTCGATGCGACCTAAACACTCATCTCATTTAGTAGTACAGGGTATCATGAAAAGCTCGTCTGCTATGGACGGAACCGTAGAGAGAAACAGAGAAAGAAAGTAAGAACGCCACCATCATCTCGAGTAGGTATGTCGCCAGGGCTAAATCCTATCCGTGTGCCGGGTTGTCGTTGTACTTCGAGCGTTGGTATCAATGCTGTCAGGCCTGGTTGGTGCCGTGTCTCTTCCTCAATCTCCTCAACATTCGTCGATCGATCGCATCCGGAATGGTAACGCCAGGGTATTCTGCTCGGAAGGCTGTCGCGCGTGCTACATCGCCATCATTTGGTGTATTTGTGCCCGATTTTGCCACTTTCTTTGGTTTGCTCTCGCCAGGTTTGGAGTTCTTAGCAGCTTTCCTTTTTCCAAGTACGGTCTCAGAGCTTAGTGGTGTTTTGGATTCGCTACGGTTTATTAGCTACCTCTCTGAGGCATTGCCGAGTGGGCCAAGATGAGGGTTTCAAAGTTGGAGCCGGATCCTCTCCGACGCTATTGTCATCAACGTCGATTCGACACTCACCTCGCTTGGTTGTTCTGTGGAAGAGATGCAGAGATTGCCGGTTTCTGATCTTTCGTCTCGCTTTTCTGCCCTTTCGACTTTTTNCGTGGGGCGGATGCAGCTGGAGCCGGGGCACGCGGTGGCGGCGGAGGAGGCGGGACAGGTCTTGGAGGCAGGCTTGACGCTCCATTGGCGGTCCACATGGTTGTGGGTTTGGGTGGTGGCTCCACGAAACTTGACGGCCGATTGTAGTATGCCGAAGGGGCAGCTGGGATGGTGCCAGGCGGTGGAGGAACGTTGTGGTAAGTAGCATAGCCATGAAGACGGCGTAAGGTCTCACGCTGGTGTAAATAAGGCTCATAGTTGCCACCCCACATGCATTCAAGGATACTATCTTGAGGTCGAATTCCACGCTTGACCTCGTCCAGACGCTTACGGAGAGCGACACTGGCATTGTCAAAGACGTCAAGGACGACGTCAACCGCACGGGAGCCGCCAGATATATCGTTGTCTGGATTGTTGGGGTCTCTAATGGTCAGACCATCGTCATTTTGTTTTGGCATTGGCCGGGACATCTTGTCAAAGTATCCAGGCGGATCCATGTTGATGCCGTGTCTCTGGAGGTCAAAACGGCCATACAGTTCGAGGAAGAATAGTAGGAGATCACCAATCCCGTATTTGCCCTCTCGAGCTCCTTCACTTAGGTGTGGATTGAGCTGCAGCATACTAACGACCAGGCAGACAATAGTAAAGCCTCCAAGGCCACCAGTGAAGACCTCGTTCAATCCTCGCATGACCAGTAGCTGTTTAACTATCAAAACAAGCGGGGCCACCTCAGGATAGGTGGTTTTCCAGTCCTCTATCGTTCTTATTGCCGTAACCCCAGTAAGGTTCTCGAAAGAAAGATCGACTTTGATGCCTGTGCGCTTGTCATTGAACTTCACCAGTGGTACCTTGGCCCTACCAATGACACAAGCAGCCTTGTCATCTTCTGCGACATCGTTTGATTGAAGTTGCCTCAACAACTTCCATTTTTTGGAGTTGCTCTGGCAGAAGTCAGGACGCGCAGTTCGACGGAAATGGCTCGATACGGCTACCAAGTCCATGTCCGCGCATGGGAGATAGAGTCCTGTTGCGAAAGAGCCAAAACTTTGAACTTGAACATTCCTAGAGCCAATGCCTGAGGCAACAACACGGTAATCGATCCTCTTGATGATCTGACTTCGTGCTTCTTGCTCGAAATCGAGTGGCTTTACGAAATTGTAAAAGTCCAAGACTTCCTGGTTGAACCTATTGACTTGTGAGTACTCGCGTGAAGGTGATATAATTCACTAGGTACGTACGCTTGCGCTGGCGGCATGCCAGGGGCATTGGTACCAGTTCGCCAAGGTGTCGAACGAGGTCCATCAGCCCACCATTCTTCGAGAATGTCCCCAGCCTTTCGCCCCACCTCACGCTTTCGCTTCCGACCGCCAGCTTCATTTAGAAGGCTTGCGGTTACCTCTTCAGCGCTAGGGATGGGAACATCCATCGGAGGTGGTGGTGGTGGACCTGGATCGAGGTCTGTGTGAGTGCCAGTTGGTAGGGACGACTGTGGAGTACCAGCAGCAGAGCCAGTACCAGGACCATGGAGGTTACGCAAGTGGCTAAAGGATGGCGGTGGAGCCTCAACTCGACTTGGTGGCTTCCACCCTACGCTCACTGAACTCCTGGTACTCCTGGCTTCGTGTGGATCTTTGCTCGACGAGGCGTCATCATCGTCGTCTCCAAAATCATCATCAGCATCGAAGGAGATGAAATCGTCATTCTTCACCACAGAGTTGGAGCCTTGCGGTGTATCGGTCGATTCGTTCTTATGATTGCGGATGAACTTGACGATATCCTTCTTGGGGGCTCCAAGGGTCTCTGGCGGTGGCAAAACAGTATACGGATCTGGATTGGACCATTTGGGTACTTGGGCAGGTTCTTCGCGAGGCTCTATCTTGAACCGCTTCCTCGCAATCTCACCTTCTTCAACATCCGAGTCCCTCACAGCACTGACGACACTATCATCATCTGCTGGGTGGCCATCATCGCCTTCATCGTCATCATTATCCATGTTATCAAATTTAAACCGTGATTCGCCGGTCTGATTTGTGCCGAACATTTGATCTGGCGTGGCTTCGCGACCAGCTCTGCTGTAAAGGATGTTGCGTTGATGGGCCGGACGAGGCCCACCTCGACCTCTTCCAGCTTGACGGCCACCTCTTTGAAATCTTTGGCCGCGTTGATCACGGTGCCTATCGTTTCTTCTTGAATCATAGGCAGGTGTTTCGTCTGTGAAACGCCTCTGCGGTTGTTGCGACCTGAACGTGAAGTCACTCTCTGGGGGAGCAAACGAATTTGCCCCGGCAGCGCCTTTGAATGAGAAATCCTGACGATTACGTGTGGGAGGTGGTGGGGGTGGTCGCCCATATGAACGATAGGAGTCGTTGCGGCGATCGTCCCTGCGGTGGTTTCGTGGAGGGGAATATCGTTGGTGTCGCTGTTCATAAACGTCTTGATCATCATAATTCATGCCCGACCTAGATGCGCCATGGTCATAGCGATCGTAGCCACTATACCGGTCGTACGACGTGTTTGGGCGGTATCCGTCACCAGCCATGTTCAGGCTCGACTCCTGGATTTCGGTGGTTATTCTACACTTCTAAGCCTCGGCGCGTCATCAATTGTCGGTAGAGGCTCAACAAGTCTGTATGCAAGCTGAGAAAAGTATTTCGCTTTTGATAATGGACAGGAATGGATGCGCGACACGTTTCGACAGAAAGGCGTTGTTGGTCAATGCATAAGATATCTGTCGAGAGAGGGTAGTCGCAATGGTTGAAGACAAAAATGCGATATACTCGCGCGAGACTTAAGTGACGTAAGCCAGAGACTAAGGCGGGCGATTCTTGGCAATCATTATGGTCCGTGCGCTTCCTTCCTGTTATCATGTTCCATAGAGATGCTGTGACCGACAACTGTGTGTGTGCGAGAGCATGGAAAGTCTTAATCTACACATTTACTGATTCAAAACAGTGCAAGTTAAGTGATCGAATGGGGAACCCTGGTGTAGAATGGGTACAAAGGCGGCAAATCCTACAACTTCAAACCATAATCATCTGCCCAGTGAATTGATAGACACAAAGGTTGTACTCGTAAGGCTCAGTGGGCTCAGCGTGGATCTATGTCACTACTTACCTCTATGGTCTATATTCGATATGATCTAGCCTTGGCCGAAGGCTCGAGTCCGAGGCAATACAGTACGCCGTTGGGCTGTTCCAGGACGTAACATAGACCATCGTGATGGCACAGGGGAGCTTCTTCGCCTACATGGCAGAAAATCCCGGGAGCGGCGCAGCAGACGTGCCAGGAAGCGGGCATGTGGCACATACTCATGTGCACGTACATCACGCATTGTGGCGTACAGATATTTCATGCGGGCTGAGAAGAGCATGTGCTGGTCAGGATGGTGCAGCAAACGAGGCACGTACCGACACCAGACTCTTTCTGTTTCTTCTTTTCTTCGGCTTCTTCCTCCTGCTCTCCCTCCTATTCCTCCTTCTCCCAGGCACCACCTTCGAAGAACATCCTCTTGTAATACCTAGCCTCCTCGATACTCTCGAGGATGTCAGCCTTAGCCTCGTGCTTGCCAGCCTTTGGGGGGCTCTTCTTCAAGACGGGCTCGGGCGCCCAGCGCTTGGCAGCCTCTTTGATGGCGCTGACGTCGAGGAGGCGATGGTGGAGGTGCCTGACAACGGGTCTCCAGGGCTCCTTGACGAGGAAGGCTCTGTCGGCGTGGATGGTGTTGCCGGCCAGCAGGGCGCGTTTCCTGTCGGGTACGAACCGCTGAACGTATGCGAGCAGGTCGTGGGCGGCGGCGTCGGCGGTGGTGGTGGAGTCGAGACAGGCCTGGGAGAGGCCGCTGGCGGCGTGGGTGGTGCGGCACCAGTCGCCCATGGCGTCGAGCTGCTGTTGCGAGTGGTGGATGACCGCCTCGAAGCCAGCCTCATCGAGCACGTTCAGCTGCGCGTCCGTGATGTAGCAGGCCAGCGACATGATCGTGTCCCTGTCGGTGTCCAGCCCAGTCATCTCGCAGTCGATCCACACCAGGTGCTGTCTCGATCTCGATTCCGGCATGGTTAGGATGGTGCTTGTGAAGATGAAGAAGAAGAAGAAGAAGAAGAAGAAGAAGAAGAAGAAGAAGAAGAAGAAGCTTGCCGCAACGCCCAATAGACCTTTACTGGTCTGCTGTTTGACTCTCTTATATTGGGATGTTTACTGCACAAAGTGCTTTAGCCATCGAAGGATAGATAGGTACAATGGATGTGATAGCGCATTATCCATACTTCAAACGCGTATAATCGCTTAAGTAAGGGTGTTGTTAGTGTCATGGCTACGGCTGCCTCACTGGTTGAACTCGTCGTATTGCCGATAGAATTCGAGAGTAAATAATGTCGTTATAGGTCTGACGATCTCGACTGCCATAACAATGACCCAAACTCCTTCTCAGGGCAAAGAGACGAAACACAAGTTTGCACCTTCAAAACCTACTTGTGGCCCACAGCCATTCAGTTTGATAACGTAAGCCAGCCAGACAGCCATCTCGATGTAGCTGCAAATAAGGCGAACCAAAAGGCTTTCAGCGGTGGGATCTTCCAGCAAGCAGTCGGTGGGTAATTGCCCTCTCAGAAGCCGATCCGGTACGTACAGCGATGGCCGCACAGCTGGATTCATCAGTGGATGGAATAGGGAGGTAGTAGAGAGATGACATGAGGGGGCCGTGAGGGTGAGGTAAGCCGGACACATCCGAGCGCGAACAGGTCAGCAGGAGTCGGGTGATGGGACACGATGCGACTCGGAAGCTCTTACTTCCCCCTTCGGTTCTGTGTGGAGACATTCCGCGACTGTGAAATGCAACCGTTTGTCAGCTTTGCGAGGCTGCCAACGGCGGTGGAGATCGAGGCGTTTATGCTTGCCTCGTTTGTATTCTCATGTCTATTATCCTCGCCGGTGGGAAGTGCACCTGGCCGTAGGGTACTGTGCTGTATCCAGGTATGTGCCGTCTACAGAAGCGGCGGGCTCATCGGATGACTGAGGAGGTATGTAATATCGAGACGCTGGCACGGCAATAAGCAAGGCATGTATCCAGCGCAGTATTTACCGTATCGGGAGCCGTTACGTACGCTAGGTCATGTGACTGGCGCATTGGCAGCAGAAGAGCCGAGGCAGAGGCGGGTAACGGAAGCAAAAGGGCAGACGCGCTCCGAGTTTGTTTTTCTGATTATTGCCTGCTTACTACCCCCCCTTTACCAGCTCCTCTTACATTTATCTCTTACCTACTTACTTACCTACTTTCTTACCTACGCCCTGACTTACCTTCTTACTTACGTTCTTACCTACGCTTCGCTGCCTTGCCTTGCCTTGCCTTACCTTACAGCCACCGTGTGAACGCTCGTTCTGCGGCTTCTTAGGTAATCGGCCAACCTCACCTGTTGCCCAGCACAACATTCCATCTTCAATCGACTCGACCGCTGCGGCTGCTCTCCATTAGGTGCGATCCAGGCAGTAGGTAAGTCGGCGCATCACGTCTTGTCTTGTAATGCTTCTTCCTCGCCATCGTGCCTCTCGGCTTCGCATTGCATCGCGTCGCATCATGATGGAATGAGGTCATCCAGCCCGCCCTGCCTGCCAGGTGCCCGTTCCCATTGCCCACCACCTGTACTGTACCGACTCGCTCTCGATACCCGATACCCAGCCATATACTACCACCTATATCCATCCATGGATGCTACCTGCCCTACACACCAGCCGAACCAAACCATCCGCAAGTGTGGCTAATGCCTCGACCGACAGAAAGATTCCTAAACATCGCGACTCCACTGCACCACTAGGAGGGACAAGGCTCGCCACCCACCGGCGTGCACGCATGTACCGCTAACCCGACCCTGCCGTCGCATCGCATCCTATCCCATCCGTCACCAAGCGCCAACGCGCCAGTCGCCATCCGTCTCATCGCGCCAAACCACAACATCAACACCTCCCACGCCGTATTATTGCATCCGATCCTGCTCTGCTTCAGACCTGCCTTGCCTTTCAAGCTTGTCTCGTCTTGCCTTGTTTGGTCTCGTCTCGTCTCGTCTCGACTCGACTCGCTTCGCCTTACTTAACATTTCGCCCACTCTCTCTCTCTCGTGACCTGACTGTGAAATGCAACAAACTCCTGCCCTGGTAAGCAGCGCGCCCTTCCATGTCTTGTCCAACCGTGCTTGCGCGCTGTACCGCCTTGCTCTGACCAGCAGGTTGTACTCGTGCACTTGCTACATACCGCTCGACGTTCCATGCTGACTGTACCCTTACGACAGGATCCCCAAGCCGTCGAAATGAGTTAGTAATCCCACCTTACCTCATCATCACCACCCTCTCTTACATTACTTGTATCTTACCCTTGCCTATTCTTGTTGTTGCTGTGGTTGTCGTTGTCGTCGTTGTCGTTGCTGTCGCTGCCTCTTCCCTCTAAATGGCTAACCATTCCGTCCCTCGCGAAGGTCTCAGAGATCACCTGCTCGCTTCCCAGGGCCCTGCGCTGCCACCCACTCAAACCCATATCCGCCGCCACCCAACACCCAGGCTGTACCCGAACATCCATATCAGACTTCGGAAACCAGCTCTCATGAACACCTCGACCCCAACTCATCAACTCAGCCAATGCAGTACACCATGTCCGGCGACAGCGCCGGAGATGAAGGCTTGAGTCCGGATGCCAGGAAAGGAAAGCGCGAGCTGTCCACTAGCAAGAGGGCTGCTCAGAATCGGGCTGCTCAGGTAAGCAACGCGATGCCAATCCATTGGGGCTTCAATGTGCACGTCACAAGCTAACCTGCCATAGCGAGCCTTCCGACAGCGCAAGGAAGGCTATATCAAGAAGCTCGAGGAACAAGTCAAGGAGTTCCAGACGATGGAGCAACAGTTTCGTACGCTCCAGAACGAAAACTACCAGCTTCGAGAGTACATCTTGAACCTGCAATCGCGACTTCTCGAGAGCTCATCTGACGTTCCACCCGCACCACCACACATCAGCTTCCCACCANTCTTCATCTGTGCCGCCTGTCGCAACCGGTATTCACCGTGAGGCCGATGGCAACAATGCGCCGAGCAGCCACGAGGCCCAATTCCGTCGTGAGCTGCAACATCATGCCGGTCCATCGACTGCTGCTCAGCCACAGCACCAGCAACATCTATCTCCACCTTCCAAGCCAGCCGCAGCTCCAACCGCTGAAATGACACACGACCCAGCCCTCAGCGCGCCACAGGGAGCACAACAACATCCTCTGCATGACGCAAACATGGCCGGGAGATATCCCTCTCAGCCACAGCAAGACGCCCCTCGCCGTTCACCTTACAGTTTAGGTGGCGATTATCCTGCAAATCGCCCCCGAGATTCGACGCCATCGGATCCTCAGCCTACATAACGTGTATGACTTGACGCTGCACGACGGCAAGCTTCGGACTCAAAAAAANGTTCAGGGTCGGATGGCTAGTTCCGACCCTCCACCAGTTGGCCTATCTTACCTATCTCCTGTACGAATACATGATACTAGGGAAACGAGGACTCGAGACTTGTATAGCGTGCCGGATGGCCACCGTTTACGAACGAAAGACCAGCACGAGCCTGGTCACGTTCGCTGACCTTCACGAAGTGTTGTGTACGACTTGGGGCCAGATTCAGGAAGCAATTTGAGAGTAGCAGTCAGGTGTCTAGGTCAGGGAGGACCAAATTGCAATTGCACAGCGGAGGACAAGTAGAATGAGGGATTTGTCAATTGTCAGACATTGTCACCAAACAGGCAAGACAAGACTTGGAGAAGTTCTTCATCTAAACGGGAAACGATACATGAGATGCGACGCTTGAGCCGACCGACAACAACTTCGCGGCCCGAGTACATCGGTCTCTGTGACAAAGCAAAATGGGAGTCACCCAGAACTAAAACCATTTGCTCAATGGGGGATGCATCCCTCTTATTTCAACTACCTCAATGCCCCATTAATTGATTCAAGATGATGATGATCGAGTGTATTGTGGTCTACTGTTGTTCATTCTTCTCCAAAACCCGGCCCAGTGCGAATATATTAATCAATTGTTTTCGTTCTATAACTAGTCCCTGGAGCGGAACCCTCACCTGCAGCTCGATCGTGATAGCTGGGAAGGCAAGGCAAGGCAAGGCCAGTAGGCAGCGGTCCGGCAAGCGACGGGTGCATGGCAGCGTGGAGGCCAGCGCCCACCCAACACAAACGCGAACGCGAACGTGGGCGCGGAATTGCGAATCCGGGAATGCATCTCTCACTTACCTAAGCGGAGCGCAAACGCATTGCTGCCGCGCCTTCACTCTGGGGCAGGAAGAGGATTCATCCGCACTGTGCGGCACAGCAGTGCATCGTCGTCTCACCTCACCTCATCTCCAATGCACAGCTACTACATACACCACACCATTGTAACACACTTTTCCCCCTATTTTTTTTCTTCTCTCTCTCATTATTTTGAGGCTACTTCGTTGCTACGACATGCTACATTTCCACGGAGAGAAAACCCGAGTCGCGTGCTATCCTCTTTGGGGTATCACGGACTTGCCTTCCGCTCAGACCAGACTTAATTGTCGCCCTGCAATGCGAACTACAGTACAGTACCTGGCCCCCAGGGTTGCATTCTCGTTTCTTCCTTCGCTCGTAACAGGAAGGCCAATGCGAGGAGTGGGACCGCGTTAACTGCAAATCAGTGCTGTGCAGTGTGGAGCATTTATGGTAATAGGTACCTAGTATTACTCTACAGTATGTCTTGGGTCTTGGGGGCTCTTGGGAATGCCTGTTGTCATTTTCTCACACCGCAAGCACGCACACATACGTACTGTACGTACGCAGCACCGGATTACGAGGAGCAGGGTTCTGTAGATCTTCTCTGTTGGAAATCCTAGAACGACTTTCTTTTTCTCTTCCTCCTATCTTCTGCCTGCGAAAAGGAAAGGTCTGCTGCATTACGCTATGGTATAGCACGGCGCATGTGTTCTGATCGAGACCCCCTCATTTTCCTCATTTGGGGCGTGAGATGTGAGATGCGAAAGAAACTAGCACAAGGTTGCTCGAGACGGTGGGGCATGCACCAGTTCGTCTACGTTCTATGGATCGATACCGCAAGTTGTTTTGGCGGTATATGGTCACCCTCCGTCTGACCACGACCATATGGGTCGTCTTGCGCGGATAGGTGGAATTATAACTACCTTCCAGCCTGTGGCTCTGTCTTCTACCTGTACATCCCTTCCTGATCTCTCGTCTCTCCCGGCGCTTGTCGTCCCACAGCCTGTGCATGTGGTCGCAGGGCTTGCCTTGAAACGCCGCTTCGCGTTGGTCTTCCGTCGAGGATGTCGTCGTATTGGCATTTTGTTGTGATCGACTACAATTCACCAGTTGGCGGCCTTTTCTCTCTTGTCCACTACGGCGCCCACATCCACTGCACCCGTGTAGGAGCAGGGACGAGCCTTTCGCTGTCTTAATTAGACACTGGCTTCAACGTTGGCTGCCTTCAGCGGGAGACAGATATCCTCGGTTCGACCGACTGTATGCTGCAATATGGTCGCAGACGTGACGTCGACCGGCAACAAGAGGTTCCTGTCTCAGAGCGGCTGAAAATCACCTTCTGTCTGTCGCTGGTGAAAGGTGACGATTCGGTGGAGATGTTCACACTTGTCTGGGTATCAATTCCATTAGAATGGCTCTGGCAGGTGAAAACAGCTCGTTTACTTCGTATTTGGGATCAATGTGTTCCGAAGCAGCGGCAGGGCTCAACCCTTGTACGTGCCTCTACCGAATCGCATAACCTTACTCCAGCGCCTGGCGACTCCTGGCCTGACGCTAGAAATGGCGTCTGCAGACAGGCCGGCAGCGTCGGTAGGTGAGGATACAGCATAATCGGGATAGTACTTCTTTCCGCTAGGAAGCACCTCATGAGGGTCGCAAAGGAGGTACATCCTCAGCCTGTCGTTCATCTCCCTATGGCGCTGGCCACGATCCAATTCCGTGGCCATGGTGGTGGCGGTGGCAATGCTGCTGACGCTGCTGGCCCGCGAGAGGGCATAGTTCGACGCACTACCGACGGACCCGCTGCGTTGGCGAACAGGCACCCGGCCTGGGTATTGCCTTGTCGTCGGCGTTGCTGTCGTGGCGGCAGCTGCAGCGCTCAAGATGGGCGAGGTCGGCGTCGAGGTCGAGGCTGTGCTGGAGCTCCTTCTGGACGTCGACGAAGAACCAACACCGAAGAGCCTGTGTGTCGAGCTGTGCACCATGCCCGCTTGCTCCTCGTCGCCACACCATGGGCAGCTCTGGTGTCGACTCTCCCAGCCTTGCAACTTGAGCCTTTCCTGACAGTTGGACAGATCGATCGAAGGCTGGCAGGCCTGGATCAACACATACCACCGGTGGCCACATGGGTGGGCGACGTTCAGTCCTGCAACACACATCTTTCGTAATTCCCCTGTTTGTTCGTTAAGGGTGGTTTCGATACCTCAAAGGTAATTAAATGCCGTCGTCGACTGGTGGCGACAGCGTCGGAGATATTTATATATTTAGGGTTGTGTTGTGAGTGCAAGTCTAGATTCACAGCACGTGTGGTTGACGCACTGCGCAGGCTGCATGCGCTGTACGCTCTGCATAAACTGACACTGTTTAGTCGAAGTGAGTAGGTTCTTTCATGTGAGAGCGAAAGAGCAGTGGTCAGGCTACTGCGGATGCTAGCGCGTCACGATATCTGAAGTCTTGGAACGAGGCTTGGTATTGCGGGGAAGACAATAGACACTCGACTTTCAATCGAGGTATCCCGGCAGGCAGGCGCAGATTCGAATTGGAGTTTGGGGTAGGTGAGGTGAAGACAAGTAGTGGGTATGGTAGATGTGCTGACCAACGGTCCTTGCTAAGCCTTTCGAGTCTTGGAAACGTTGCACAGTGTGGCTGTATTATAGTCCCATGCGTTCAGGTGGAAGCTACCTCGATGTGATCACGAAGGAGCTGTTTGGGTCAGCCTTATGTATAATTCACAAGGTAGAGGCGGTAACGTTAGTCCAGGTGTAGCTGTCTGTATGTTGCGATTGCGATGGCGATGGTGATAGCGGCGACGATAGTGACGGTGGTAGTGGCTGGCTGGCTGGACGGATGCGCATGTACATGTATCTGGTTTCGTCAGGGTGCCGAGCACGGTGTTTGTGTTGGGTGTATGACAGAGATGTGCCTGGCCGTATTATGTTGCAAGCCTGCAGCACGTTTCAGCTTTGGAAAGACGAGAGGTGAATGATGATTGCAGGAGGGATGGGACGAGATGAGATAAGGTAAAGGGGAATGAATGCTTTTTGGAGCCAACCTTAAGTTAAAACCTTCGACTTCCAACAATGCGCATGATATCACACCCCTTCCTTTTTGGATGTCTCACACCCCAGGCCCTGACTTTCCTGCCTATGCCTGCCTACGTTAATAAGAAACCCGGGGGAGGTGGGAAGTGGGAAGTGCAATTGGGCCAGGGGGGGGCGGGAAGGCGGATTTGCGGTTGCGGTTGCTAGTCTGCTGAAACTGCGAAACACCCAGCCCATCCCGGCATCCCTTGCGAGGCCGACGGATTCACAGATAGGAGGGCTTTTGTTTGTGTGCGTGTACGTGTGCGTACGTGTGTGACGGGACGCGCAAACCCGGACGGCCACGGTCGGACGGTCGGTAGGATGGCTGAATGGCTGGATGGCTGGACGATGGATGGACGGATTGTTCAGTCTGTGACCCGGATCCTGCCCTGAACGCCCAGGCTGGCGGTCACAGGCCGCCAGGTAGTCCTACCGCCTTTCTTCCTTCCCCTTTCGCATGCGACTCGGCGAGAAGGGTGGCTTATCGACGAATGACAACATTCCTGCCCAACATCCTCCCTCCCCAAGGACAAGGGGGATCGCCTCCTTTCCTCACCTGTCAATCATTGCCGCCAGGGGGATCAGGTTGAAGAACCTTCTTGTCTTATGGTTGGGGTGAGAAAGCGAGATTCAACCGTTGCAACCTCAGACAAAATATGACACTGGTCGATAACAGCCCACGACCACGTCTCACAAACAGGAGAGCGAACTGCGCTCTATTCTTGAGGCCACAGTAGCGGCCAGCCAAATCTCCATTCCCACGCGAAAAGATGCAGATGAGGTGCCGGTCAGTCAAGGAAGGTTCGGAACGGCCGGTTCGTCCTCCCTCCCGCTCCCGCTAGGCCGCCTGGTCCTGTTCTAGAAGTGGATGTCTTACTCATTAGACTCGCCACCATGCCCAGTCCGGCACTTCGCTACTGCACCTCCTTCTTTAGCATGTTTGATTGGTGTCTTCTCCCACTTCCTCGGGCCAAGCTACTCGTAGATCTTGTGGTGCAGGGAATGAGAAGGCGAAGGAAAATGCTATGGTAATACTGTCAGCCGAACACTCTCGTTACGTATCCCTCTAGGAGTATCCCTCTAGGAGGTATGGCTACGACCTATGGCAATACACGTATGCAATTTATAATCACCACAGTACCAAACCACATCCCGGCTACAGTACACAATGGATATGGCCACCTACGAACGATAATGCATGACACCTGCTTGTGAAGCAGCTCCAACCCTGCTCACAGTCGGCCTTGGCTCTCGAGATGATGCTTGACCACACGGTACACGGATGCGACGCTTCAGCAGACAGTTCGCGATTGCAGCCAAGAGTGATCCGATGATCCGTCTTCTCGCCAGATCACTGGTTCAGATCCGGTTTCATACTGCCTAAGCCCTGCAGTTTGCCCTTGGCGGTATGTGGAGTAGGTGATAGGCACCACTGGATAAGATAAGGCAGGTTGGATATCAAAACCCTCGGCATGTCAATCTCGAATGTTGGCAGCTCCAGGCTTTGCTGTAGTCGGATATGCTGTTTGGTGTCGCCCGCAAGTGTCCGGATTTGCGCTCTATGTTTGCGGTATTGAAAAGAAATTGAACCGAGACCATCAACAAACCAGACAAGCGAGTGGATTGAAGCGAGATGTTGATACCGTTGCCACTGCAATATCGCTATCGGCCCTATACAGATCGAGAATCCAGACTTCACCTTGTTCGCCCTTGGGCATGTAATATCTGTTTTGCCAAGCCTTATGAACTCGAGTTCCATGGAACACAGCCTGATGCGCTGTTCGCAAGCCTATTCGGTTCAATAGTGGACTGATCTCGCATCGTTAGCACCACATCGTCATCCTGTATGGCGATACTGCTACACCTCTCCAAGGCGACAACGAAGCTATAGAACCTCAATCAGCACGATGCTTGCTTATGATGCACGTTGTAGCCTAGGTAGATGCGCCCCCAAGGCTGTAACCCATCACGCAGTCGCAAGGAGCCGAAGTCATCCATGCAAGACAAGACTTGGCATTCTACTCAAGTCTCCCACCTAGGTAGACAGCTCCACCGTCATTCAACGTCCCGAATGATCCGGTCGTTTGGACGACGCGGACGAACGGGAGGATGGCACAATAGTGGCCTGCTCGAGCTCTGTCGATAACACGAACGAAAAGCTCTCTGCCGGGCGACTCTGGGCCTCTCCCACGGTCCTCTCGGCTTGCTTACACAACCGCCTTCCCCCTGTCCTACGATATACCACTCGCTCAGCTCTGCATCACGGGTTCCAACAAGTTGTTGCCTGTGGCAATCAAGCAAAGTCAGCCGCAGTGGCATCAGCGTGTGATGGATGGTTCGAAGCAAGCTACAGCAAACTTGTACCAGGCTGGCCACCTTGGCTGCGTCTGCATACTGCTGTTCCACGCTTGACGGCTACCATCTTTGCCCATCCAGAGACCACTCCTCTAGTCAACGACCACGACACCCCACGTGGATGTCATCTTTCCCTGATTTGCTTGTGCCGTGGTCTACCATGTGCCGATGTACAGTAGCACGGCCCATTCCATCGTGGGCCTGACATGGCCAGACCGAGTCCCGTATACCCTACACATCGCATGGGCCAAGCCAATATTGCCTGAGTTCCTGCACGTCCTCGAAACATGCTGGAATTTTCACGGTTGTGACCATCACTGTTGCAATCACAGCCGGTAAGTGCGTGTCTCGCCCATGGCTCGACTGGCAAGCTATAGTATACCAGTGTTTTATGGTGCAGTTGCAAGGCAAGGCGAAGTGAGGTAAGGTCCTGGACTGCGGTCCGTACACGCTCTACTTGCTAAGATGTATCTGGTCGGGACACTTTGACAACTCATGCCATTATGGTGATTGGAATTCTGCGTCTGTTGTCGGCAGGCACCCTGGCGTCTACGAGTATTTAAGGACGGGTCAGCCTCTTTAATCACCTCCAACACCCTGCCAGTATGTTGCCTTTAATGTCCCTTTCAACATTATTTGCACCAACCGGTAGGGCAGAGGTAAGTGGCAAAGTCATCTAGAACTAGATGAAAATATTTGACTGATGCTCATCATGTATTGAGATGGTGACTTACCCCAGGATCTTCATGAGATCTACTAATGTTCTTGTATCACCAAATATGATTCGTAGGGGTTGGAACGGCTCTGGTTTGAAAGATGCGTATTTGCCAGAGCACATCTGCAGTTCTGATACAACATCCTGAGGTTGTTCTCGACAGGCACGTGGCTGCCGAACTTTAAGACGTCATCTCCACGACCTCGGTGCGTGCCTGTCGATACTGAAACTGAACTAAGAATCTAATGTCAATCGTCTGCCTACAATCACTATTTTTTCGCCGCTATCACGAAGTCCTGTAATGACATGCGCTCACACGTCTGATACTCCTTCCGCTAGCTAAACATCTCTGACTCATTCTACTAATGCTCGCGCAAATGTCGACCGTCCGATGAGATCCTGCGCCCTGCCTTGACCTTTTTGCTTCCGAATTTACGCCTCATCTGGCAATCTCGCCATGATACCCGATGCGATCGACAACATGGCTGACGATACACCATCCGCTGAAAACGCGCATCCATCACCGTCTGTAGAGCAAGATGAAACTTCACAATTAAATGCGCTCGCCGCTGGTGTACGTGATCAAGACGATCTCGAGCGCGACATTGGGAGACAGGCCGACCAGCTCCTTTCAAATCAGGCGGATGAACGAGACAACAAGAGGCTTGAGAAGACACAAAGAGACAGGGCCCGACTTTCAGGGCAGATCAAGCAGCTACAGGAAAAGTTGTTGGGAATAGGCGGCAAACCCACAAAAGACAAGTGGAGGGCAGAGGTGGAGAACTACAAACAGCAGGTCGCGCAGCTAGACAAGGACTTAGAACAGATACAGAAACGTATAGATGATCGCCATAAAACCGAAAACGAGCAAGATAGTGAAACCGTCTTGCGTGACGCTGCGACACAACGTGCACCCGGCGAGAGCCAGAGGGATTACCTGATCAGGACTGGAAAGATCACACCCTTCTCGAAACTTGGCAGACAACTACTACGTGCATCGTCGAACCTGGGTGATGTGTTGTTGGATGCTGAAGAGGAGGACGATAATTCTGTTGACGAGGGCGAGGTCGAGGAAGAGCAACCGCAGGTCGAGCACAGGTCGCATAGAAACTTACTTGCTCCTGGATTCGAGACGGATGAGCCGAGTGGTACGACAACGCCCGCCACAACTGATGGAGATGCAGAACTGGCAAGGAAGCTACAAGATGAAGAGTTTGCTGTTGAGCGACCAAGCAAACGGAGACGTATGCAGACTGCAGCACAAGCCAAGAACGCTTCAGCCGTGAAAGACGAACCTGACTCTGATGGGGATGATTACTCACCGGAAAAGGCCAGCGATGACGAGTGGCAATCTGGAAAGAACCGCGTCAGCCCGGTCGATGATTCGGAAGCTGAAGTTTTGAGAACTACTACACCGCCACCTAAACGGAAAGGTAAGGCTAAGAGCAGAGCATCAAAAACGACGAGCAAAGCGAACCTTGAGAGTGGACAAGAGGACCTGGCGGGTATAGATGACGGGAACGAGAATGTATACAAGGCCAGGCTGCAGAGCTGGGTAAAGCGACGAAGTGCGGCACGACGGCGCTTTCAGCAAAAGCAAGCAGCTGGACAAGAGAACATCGACAGTGCAGACGTGCCGAGTGATGCTGAATATGACGACGCGGATATCGAAGTTGATGGTCGACAGCAAGAATGGCATATGCCTCATCCCAGTCGTGCTGATGCGGAATTCGATGGCGGATACAAGATTCCCGGAGACATATACTCGTCCTTGTTCGACTATCAGAAGACTGGGGTACAATGGCTGTGGGAACTGTACTCTCAACAAGTCGGAGGCATTATTGGAGACGAGATGGGTCTGGGCAAAACGATCCAGATCATTTCATTTCTTGCGGGTTTACACTACTCCCAAAAGCTGGACAAACCTATAATCATCGTTTGTCCGGCCACCGTCATGCAACAGTGGGTCAATGAATTCCACAGATGGTGGCCACCTTTGCGAGTCTCCATCCTTCATACCTCCGGGAGTGGCATGCTAGATGTCAAGCGAGAGGCTCGGATTGAAGATGACCTGGAGGAGATGAAGTATCGACAGCGAACAGTCCCTGGCAAAAGTGGAAGAGCCGCAGAGAGGATTGTGGATCGTGTCGTCAACGACGGCCATGTCCTCGTCACGACCTATTCCGGTTTACAGACCTATGCTGAGCTTCTCATACCTGTCAACTGGGGGTATGCTGTGTTGGATGAGGGCCATAAGATCCGCAATCCAAACACAGCAATCACTATCTACTGCAAAGAAATCCGCACTCATAACCGCATCATCCTTTCCGGCACCCCCATGCAGAACAACCTGACCGAGCTGTGGTCTCTCTTCGACTTTGTCTTCCCCATGCGGCTGGGCACGCTCGTGAACTTTCGCAACCAATTCGAGGTCCCAATTAAGCAAGGAGGCTATGCAAACGCCTCAAACTTGCAGGTTGAGACTGCAATGAAATGCGCCGAAACTCTCAAAGACACAGTCAGCCCGTATCTACTCCAGCGCTTCAAGGTGGATGTAGCGGCGGATCTTCCCAAAAAGAGCGAACGCGTGTTGTTCTGCAAGCTCACGAAGCTTCAACGCGATGCATACGAGTGGTTCATAGGCTCTGGCGACATGAAGGCTATACTTGACGGCAAACGACAGGCTCTGTATGGCATTGATATCCTTCGAAAGATATGCAACCACCCAGACTTGGTAGAGCACCAGACGTTATCCAAAAAGGCGGGTTATGCCTACGGCGCAGGTGCCAAGTCTGGAAAGATGCAGGTTGTGAAGGCGCTCCTGCAAATCTGGAAGAAACATGGTCACAAGACCTTGCTGTTCGCACAGCACCGTATCATGCTGGACATACTTGAAAAGTTTGTCAACACCATTGGCGGTTTCAATTATCGACGAATGGATGGCAATACCTCTATCAAAGATCGACAGGATCTTGTCGATGAATTCAACCGAGATCCTGATCTTCATGTATTTCTGCTCACTACGAAGGTCGGTGGTTTGGGAGTCAACCTGACCGGTGCTGACCGTGTCATCATTTACGACCCGGACTGGAATCCGTCTACAGATGTGCAGGCTCGGGAGCGTGCCTGGAGACTGGGTCAGAAAAGAGAGGTGGAGATCTATCGACTGATGACTGCGGGTACCATTGAGGAGAAGATCTACCATCGACAGATCTTTAAGCAGTTTCTAACCAACAAGATCCTGAGAGATCCCAAGCAAAGACAGACCTTCCAGATGAAGGACCTGCACGATCTCTTCACGCTTGGAGATGCTGAGGATGGCACTACCGAGACGGGATCTATTTTCAAGGGCACTGAGGTGAAACTGTCTGGTGCAGATGGGACGGGGAAGGGGAAAGCACAGGCACTCCCGACCCCTCCCACCGATGAGAATGGCAATGCTCGGACCGCTCCTAATGAAGGCATCACCAACATCTCTGGCCTGTCACACCAAGAAGACTACCAAGATGAGGCTGGTGAACAGTCAGAACAAGGAGACGGTGAGACCGATGGCGGAAATAAAGATTCTTCCAAAGATGACCGAATGCTTTCCACCATCTTTGCGAGGAGCGGTGTTCACAGCGCCCTCGAGCATGATGCCATTATCAATGGCAAGAAAACCGTCACGGCCGACCCGGAGATCATCGCCCAGGAGGCTAAGAGGGTTGCCGCACAAGCTGCTCGCGAGTTGCAGAGGGCAGCAGAGATCGCCCGCACTGTACCCGCTGGCACACCCACCTGGACTGGCCAGTTCGGAGTACAAGGCCGGCCAGAAGAGCGAAACCTAGCAGCAGCATCCTCCTCCTCTCGCCGCGGTGGCATGTCCTCAGGCAGAGGCCGTGGCGGCGCCGCAGCCGGAGCTGGTCCATCCTCTCTCTCGGTCCTGGCCAATTTGCAAATCAGACAGGGCGGTAATGCTGGAGGTGGCAGCAGCAGCAACGGCAGCACGACACCCAGGAGCAGGTCGACACCCGGCAGGAACCCGCAACCCAAGGGAAAGGACTTCTTGGCCCTGATCAGGGACTTCCTCCTTGCACACGGCGGCAGTGCCCCAACGCAGATGCTCATCGACCATTTCAACCGCTACTGCGGCACCCCCGAGCGCACAGCAGAGTTCAAGGAGATGCTCAAGACCATCGCCATGCTCGATAAAGGTAGCCGTGGCAGAGGCAGATGGAGGTTGAAGGAGGAATTCGGTCCAGGCATGGTGAGCTAATGTATTATCTTGTAACATATAACATCGGATAGATGAAAATAATAGACGATCATCCCGTCATGCATATACTGCACCTTGGTGCCAAGGCGGGACAGTCGTGGAGACATAATGGACATCGTGTGGTTGGAACTGTGCTGTTGAAATATTCATTACCCTTACCTTTCAATCTCTGGAGACTGTGAAGAATACTAAGCCTGTCCCAGGCAAGGCGTATGGGTCAGTCTCTGGAGACACGACATCACCGCATGCGGACAATGCTTCACGCCACGCCATACCAGGCTGCCGAAGTTGAATCCAAACGCTTTCGTACTCATTTTCCACAACAATCAGATCATGACGGAAGTGTTTTCACGCAGGGTTGAACACATAAACTTCATCAAAAATCATGCAAGACCCATTTCGAATGATGAGGAGGGAACGACAGATATATAGATTCCATTGTTATGACCCAATTAAGGTTTACCCTCGTTGCCACGGACCGTATTGGCGTAGCCGTAAATAGAAACACGCGGCAGGGTTCTCCCGCAAGCTCGGATATTGGACTCGTCTCGCCTCCCTCAGGATACAACACACGGGGCGAAGAACGTAACTTTGATCTCGCCCACGTCGTCGTTTCTGCCATCTTCATCCACCACATACACTCGCTATTTGCATCAATTCGATTCTAGCATCTCCACACTTCCATCCGCTCGAGTTTAATCCATATCGGAACTGCCACCACAAGAGCAGTCAAGGCCCGACCGACCCGTACGACCGCTCTCTGGAGGGGGCCACGCACTCCTGCAGAAACTGCTGGGATCTTCAGCAACTTATATTGCTACACGAAAGCATTCATTACACTGCTTAAACAAGCAGACTCTCTGCTCTCGAGCATCAATTCAGACCGTCAACTGCCAACATGCGGCCCACCACCTTCACACTCGCACTTTGCGTCGCCTCATCAACCGCCTCTTCATTATGGCAGCCCTTAGAGATGGTCAAACGCGAACTCGAGCCTCTTAGGCGTGAGATCGAATTATATTTCCCAAAGAGGGCAGAAACAACATCGTTTAATCTCTCATTCAGCTCAAAACAGGGCCAGGTAGACCCTCCAACTTCCACAACTGGTACGGCTAGCAAGACCGCCTCGGACCAGACGACCCAGACGGACAGCGGAACCACCAAGAAGGACAGTGGATCAAGCAAGACAGACAGCGGGTCAAGCAAGACAGATAGCGGGTCAAGCCAGACAGGTAGCGACACAAGCAAGGCCACTGGAAAGACCGATTCTGCAAAGAGCAAGACCACCGACTCTACCAAGACCACAAAGACCACGAAGACCTCCTCTATCTCGATCGATCCTCGTTCGCCCGAGGGAGGTGTTAGTATGATCACGCCAAACGTTCAGCAGGGAGCTCAATACTACAAGATCCAGGACTGGGTGACGTTCGCATGGAACTACACCTCGCTGATCGTCTCGCCGTCGTACGTCGACGTGCTGGCAACCTGCAGTGCCAACCAGGCCACCTACACCATCGCCCTCAACCAGTCCATCCAACAGACCCAGACGGTGCTCTGGGATACTGGCGCCTTCCAGGCTAGCGCNTCCATCCCTCTGATCATAGAGACATACACACTTATTGTCCACGACGCTGCCCAGGCTGTCTCCGCTACTGGCCGGCCCGGCTACCTCGGCACCTTCGAGCAGTTCACCTTTGGAATGTACACCAGTCAGCCATACGTTGGCAGTGAGGATTATGTCTGCGTCACCTGCAACGGCGCTTTCTCGGCAATGGAGAGGAGTGCTCTCGGCTTCGTCTTCAGCATGGCTGTCATTACCGTCCTGAGCTTCAGCTGGTTCACTGGTGTTGCTGGTCTGTGGTGATGTTGAGATACTCGCATAGGCTCTGCTGTGTGCGTCACAAGTTATGCCTTGCTTTCTTGTCCATATATTCCACCTCTCCCTTATTCTCATGCCAAGCATGGTTCTCATTCAAGCGCTCCTTACGTGGACATGTCATCATCAAAATGTTTTGTCGGGTTGGGTCTTGGAAAACGAAGATCTCTGGCGTTTATTTGTCGGCGGGCAATTTTTTGGAATACCTTTTGCCTGCTAATGGTACGGGACTGCATTATCTTTGAGGTATAGTTCCATAATTGGGGAATATTAATCACGTTTTGAGACCATGTTTCAGTTCCCCATACCCCTACCAGACTCATAACGCTGTCGTCGTTTTTCTTGGAGAGGAGTATATAAGTGACTGCTAACCCAAAGTGGCTTGTGGACGAAAATATAGTGATACATAAACCGCCTTCGTTGGGGTAGACTACCCATAATTGGCGGCACATTTGTGAATGCGCTCGTGAGAGTTAATACTACGTGTAGAGGATGTAGAAGGATGAGCAATGTGCTGGTCTTCCAAAGCCGCGTACGAGACTTCCTTGCTGTGCAGCATTGTGGCATGATGGCTAGGGTCGTAGGTTTGATATCCAACATCCCAGACATCTTGATGATGGCGGTCTTGGCTTGATGACTGCAAAATGACACGCAGGGCCGTCGGTCACGAGATCTTCGATAGCAGCGGTGCGAGGAGTTCATGATTCGTAAATTGCCAACGCCTATATGTCACCCTTCCGGGAGGTTGGCACTGCTAGACGCTGTCTGCAATCTAAATCGATCCTTGTTGTTCCTACATGATGCAGTCATATAAGTCATTGTCGCGGGCAGAAAGTATGTCTCAACCTTGGAGCCGGTAACGAATAACAAGAGACCGTCTGTCGCGGCAGCAGCGCCTATATCGAATCGAATCGTCTAGGCAACGTCAAAACTCGTCCCACAGCCACACGAGCTTGTGGCGCCAGGAATACCAGTAACTTTGAACTGGCTGCCTATCAGCTCCATGGTATAGTCGATACTGCTGCCCTTCAAGAGCTCCAGACTTGGCTCGTCCATGACAACCTTGGCCTTGTACCCATCCGACCCAGCACCAACGCCAGTCGCTACCTCCAGATTCTCAAAAAGCGTATCCTCTTCAGGGTCCAGCTGATCCGTGCTCGTCAGACTCATGAGGTACTGGAATCCGTGACACCCACCGGACTCTACCGCCACGCGTAGGGCGAGGTTAGGGTTCTGGTCCGACTCGGAGATCTTCGAGAGGCGGTGCGCAGCCCGTGGTGTGATCGTGATGGTCATTTCATTGCCTTCCTCATCTTTGCGCGGGTTGACGATAGACTTAGCAGGCGTCGAGGCTGGCGAGGCTCGGTATGGCGCAGTCTGCGAGAATGACCTTCGCAGGTAGTTACGATGGTCGAGGCTGGGTTGATCAGATCGCAACACAGGGGATGCAGAAAGCAGCTCGCTTCGTGTTGGTGAGACAAGGTGGGAGTATTGTCGAGCTGATCTGCCAGCACCGAGTCCGTGGCGTAGGCCACTTGATAGTGAGAATATCGGCCGCGAAGCTTGCCTCGTCACTGCGATTGTACATGTCGATGTATTGATGTGCAAGGCTTGCCGTGAGCAGCTACAGAATGCTCGTGGGACGGCCATATCTGCGAGCGTTTGTTGAAACAGGTGTCTGGATTTCTGTTTGAGGATCGAGTTGGTATGATAGCTTTCTCGATCATCGGGATTCACGTATTGGTAATCTTGGCCGGCGTTTGCCGAGCGGCCAGTCGGCCGAATGGGGAAAGCACTTTGAGAGTCTCAAATAGTGAATATATGATTTGGTGTTGATGTTGATGGTTCAGGTTAACATTTCTAAAAGCCTAGATTCTGATCAACTATACAGTTTGAGGTGGGCTTGAAGTGAAGTTAATAATCCATTTACTATCTACCGGTTTTAGCATGGTCGGGAATATATTGAAGCATTAGAATTCAAGTTCGATGACTATCGTTGATAACCGCTTTACTAGGTTACCGGACGAAAATTAACAGCATGACGATGTGTGTTAAATCCAATCAATACAACTAGGCAGCATCAAAGGCATATCCTTTTGATGGTAATAAATAGTACCTTGCCACACTGCTCTTGCAACCAAAAATCGCAGGGTATTAATTATAAACCATGACTTCCTAATGCGGTAAGAGCGGCAGCTCAAGTTTCACCAGTAATCAGTCATCACATGCAACAAGTAGACATAACAGTTGAATGGTTTGATGATCTGACAGCAAATTTGTTCAACGATACACAATCTTGATTCAATACAACCTCACAAAGGTGTACGGCATGGCTGTCGAAGATGAATTTTCAATCGCATATGCCGAGGAGCAAGATAAGCAAGATCCTCTGAGGCAGTATCGAGATCAATTCAACATTCCTTCTCGAGGAGATCTAAAAAGTGACACTGTCAAACTTGGTAATGGCGATCAATACCAAAATATCAAGGACGACAGCAGCCCAAGTGTCTACCTCTGCGGCAACTCACTAGGGCTGCAGCCTAAGCAAACAAGGGCCTACTTCGACCAGTATCTCAGCACTTGGGCAAGTAAAGGCGTCTTTGGTCATTTCAAGCCCGTCCAGAACACAACGCTAGAGCCATGGCTACATGTCGATGCAGACGCCGCCGCACTCATGGCCAGAGTAGTCGGTGCTTCGCCAGACGAAGTCGCCGTCATGCAGACCTTGACCATGAACCTGCACCTCATGATGGCCAGTTTCTACCGACCCACACCCGAGAGGCGGAAGGTGATCATTGAGACAAAGGCATTCCCCTCCGACCACGTAAGCATATTTGATCTCCAATGACCAGAAACAGTTCATTGATAAATTTAACTAGTATGCCGTCCAATCTCAAATCAGACACCATGGGTTCGATCCCGAAAAAGACTTGATTCTGTTGGAACCCCCCGAGGGATCAACGTCGCCCTGCATTCCAACCGAGCATATCCTCAGCATCATAGACAAGCATGCAGACTCGACGGCCTTGCTCCTGCTGCCAGGGATCCAGTTCTACACAGGCCAGCTGTTCGACATACCAACCATCACCAGCCACGCGAAGGCTAAAGGTATAGTAGTTGGTTGGGACCTGGCCCACGCCGCTGGCAATGTACCAGTGCAGCTACACGACTGGGGTGTCGACTTCGCCGTCTGGTGCACGTACAAGTACCTCAACTGCGGGCCTGGATCGATCGGAGGCTGCTTTGTGCACTCGGACCACAGCGGTCTCAAAACAGGAACCGACACGGAGAGCGAGGCGGAACATACAAGTCACCGCAATCGTCTGGCTGGATGGTGGGGCTCCAGCAAAGCGAGCCGGTTCGCAATGACGAACGTGTTCGAACCGATCGCCGGCGCCGCCGGCTTCCAGCTGAGCAATCCGTCTGTGGCCGATCTGACGGCAGTGCGAGCCAGCCTGGACATCTTCACCTCGACGACCATGGAGGCTCTGAGGGCCAAAAGCCTCAAGCTGACCGGATATCTAGAGGTCCTGCTGGACGCCTTAGCTGAGAGACAGGTGGGCAAGCACGGCAAGCCACTGTTTTCCATCATCACCCCCAGGGATCAGGCCCAGAGGGGCGCTCAGCTGAGCGTGTTGCTGGCACCTGGTCTCTTGGACAGCATCATGCATGAGCTCGAAGAGCAGGCTGTCATCCTCGACGAGAGGAAGCCGGATGTCATCCGCGTCGCACCTGCGCCGCTCTACAATAGCTTCGTGGACGTGCTGCGCTTCGTGCAAATCTTCGAAGGCGCATGCGAGGTGGCAGTTGAGGCGGGAGCCCAGGCCGAGGGTAGCGTGTTGAAAGATGGGGGAGCGACAGCACAAGGNTGGAGTGAGATCAAATAGAAGACACACGCGTCATTTCAGCACTGCGGCGCCACTCACGATCTCGACAAGCTTCGCGGTGATGATAATATCGTAATGACGTAAAGAAGCATCCGAGACACGAGTAGATACCAACAATCTATGAACGTTCTAAGAACCCCCTGTGCCTACACCAGCAGCTACGGCAGATGAGCCTGATAGCTGCCCAGCCTCCACGATGAAAGCCTCCTTACCTGAAGCAGCAAACTCGCCTCTGAAGCCAAAAGTGTTGGTGCGATCTGGTGCGCTGCCGTACCTCGCAACAAGAGAGAGCGGCAACGGCATCGGCCTGCGGAAGCGAACGTCGAGATAGTAAGGGACATCACCCAGCAAAAGGTCCTCGACGCCCTCCTCGGCTGTGCTGGCTTCCCCGCCGAGATTCCACTGCTGCACGATGCTCGCCACCGCATGGTTGCCGTGTGCGATCTTCGACGGGAAGCCGAAGAGCCTGGCCAGCTGCTTGCTCGTATGGATCGGGTTGTAGTCCAAGCACACCTGCGCCCAGAGATCCGGCGCCTTCTCGTTCAGCCTGAGCGTCGAGCTCGCACCTTCATTCCACGTCCACTGACGACTATCGCCATCGTCAGCCTCGACCTTCTCGCTAGCATTTGCCACTCCTGCGTCACCCTTGGAGGGCGATAGGATGGTCACTATCTGCCTGAATATGAGCTCACGGCGTCCAGCAGAGCCAGCATCATCTGTAGCACTGCCCTTAAATACTGCCGAGGCTACGATCTCGACATCCACCTCGACGCCCCTGCGTACCCTCCTTCCGGGCAGTCGACTACCACCCATACGAGCCTCGACGATGACGCTGCTTTCGCGGCCGTCATCACCAAAGTCGAGATATCTTAGAGGATGGCGACAGGCGGCCGGGTGGAGGAACTCAAACCTGTTGCGCACATTCACGCAACCGAACGGAAGGACTGGGCAGTTTCTGTTGGCTAGCAGAATGGCAAGGGCTGGTGTCGTGAGGGCAGGCAAGAACAGGATACGACCGTCAATCTTAGACACCGTGGCAGCATCGTAGCGCTTCTCATCCTCAGCCGACAAGTCCAGCTTTCCCTGGAGAAAGAGTTCCGGCAGGGCCACAGTCTCGGCCTGGGTGACTCGCGCCAACTTAGGATCTCCAGCGACGACATCGGATTTTTGTTTTGTTGTCGCACTTGCTTTTGGAAACCCAGGAACCAGGCCTATCGTTCGAAGAGGGTATTTCAATAGAATAAGCAGGATGACAGACGCAATGTCGAACTGGTTCAGCCGGGAGACGGCCACAGGGAGGGCCGACTGCGGCCTTCGCGTGCATTGGAACCATGAGGCCAAAACCACGATTCCTGCGATGAAGAAGAGAACGCCCGCCGTGATGGCGAGTTTGGTTGTCGTGTCATTCATGATTCTTCTCGCCTTTCTAGCCTCATCAGAACCATGACTGTCGCTTCCCTATAAATTATCTATATTGAAAGTTGAAATGTTTGCGAATTGCCAATTCCGATGTCGACATATTGCGATGACGCTATCCTAGCTACGGTAAGTTTGAGCACGTAGCGCGTAGTTCTTGGACTATGCAAGAGTACTTATATCTAGGTACTGGGGATCAAACATACCAATTATCTACGACTCTTGCACGATCAGAGCCAAATAAAAAACACAGTAACAATAGATAGTATTTCACAGGTGAACAATTTCATTTACAGATAAAGGCTACTTGCTCTATGTCTTGACATCTGGCTCGGTACGGCCGATGTACTCCTGCAGCTTGAGCAGGTCGACAGCGAGCTTGACGTTGTCGGCAAGGTAGACCTGTGCATCGAGATCGTTCTTGCTGGCGTCACTCTCGTGCTTCTCGACGTAGAGACGGATGGTTGCGCCGCTGGAGCCGGTGCCCGAAAGTCTGACGACGATGCGGCTGCCATCGTCGAACTTGACGAAAATACCCTGGTTCTTGCTGACGCTGCCGTCAAGATCTGTGTAGCTGAAGTCATCAGCCTCGACGACCTTGCGACCGTCAATGGTGGAGCCAATGAACTCGTCCTTCTTTGTGGTGATGAGCTCCTTGACGTGGGCAGTCACCTTGTTGGCGCCCTCGGTCTCGCAGCCCTCGTAATCGTAACGGGTGAAGAAGGTGCGGCCGTAGATGTTCCAGAAATCCTGCTGGATGCTCTTGATGCTAGGGGTGGTGCCGGTCTGCTGGCCAATGCCGGCGATGATGTTCAACCAGGCAACGATGGCCCAGAGGCCATCCTTCTCACGGACGTGGTTTGAGCCGGTACCGAAGGACTCCTCTCCGCAGATGTTCATCTTGTTGGAGTCGAACAGACCACAGAAGAACTTCCAGCCAGTAGGCACCTCGTAGCTCTCGAGGCCCTTCTTCTTGGCGACAAGGTCGACAGCGCCAGAGGTAGGCATTGAACGTGCCAAACCGTACACACCCTGCTTCTTGAAGTAGGGGATAAGCTCGGCGTGGTGGGCAATGATGGCAAGAGAGTCACCGGGAGAGACGAAGCTGTTGGCGCCGTAGATCATGTTCCTGTCACCGTCACCATCTGAAGCAGCACCGAAGTGGATGTTGTCCTTGTCGACAGCCTCGACCAGCGAGTGTGCGTAGACAAGGTTGGGGTCTGGGTGGTGACCGCCGAAATCTGGCAATGGGACACAGTTCTGGGTGCTGTTCTTCAGTCCAAACTCTTTCTCGAAGATCTCAACACCGTAGTTGCCGGTGACACCGCTGAGAGCGTCGAAGAGGACCTTGAAGTCAGGGTGTGCTGCAAGGAAGCTCTTGATGAGGTCAAAGTCGAAGATGCTCTTCAGCATCTCAACGTAGTCCTTTGTGCTGTCAACGATCTCCACCTCGAGTGGGCCGTATGTCTTGGTGCCGACGGTGGAGAGGTCAATCTCCGGGACATCGGCGATCTTGTATGAGGTGATGCTCTTGGAGTATTCGTAGATCTTGTCGGTGACGCTCTCTGGAGCTGGAGCACCATTGGCCAGGTTGTACTTGATACCGAAGTCCTCGGTGGGACCGCCTGGGTTGTGAGAAGCGGTGAGGAGGATGCCACCGGTAGCCTTGCGGATACGGATGAGGTTCGATGCGGCGGGTGTGGAGAGGATGCCGTTCTGGCCGATCAAGAGCTTCTTGACGCCATATGCAGCACCGATCTTTGCAATGATCTGGGTGACCTCTGGGTTGTAGAAGCGGCCGTCACCACCGACGACGAGGAAGGCGCCATCAGCACCTTCTGGGATAGACTGGATGATGGAGGCAACAAAGTTCTCCGAGTAGTGTGGCTGCTGGAAGACCTTGACCTTCTTGCGAAGACCGGATCTGTTGAAGACGGGAGGTCGGTCAGTACAAGAGCTTCGTCCAATGCCTGCCTCAGCTGGGGCCCAATGCCCCAACCGAGTCCTCCAGCTGGCTCGCCACAGCGGTGCCACGGGTGGAGGGATGGAGATGGGATGAGTACGACTTACGTTCCCGGCTTCTGGTCGGTGAAAGGCTTGACCTGGACCTCGGTGACGCTCATGATGGACGAGTTACTGAGGAATGGGACAGGAAGAGAGAGGGAAAGTTGGGCTGAGGAGGAGGAGGAGGAGGAAGTATGTGAAATGGCGGTGATGCTCTGGGCGTGCAGGGGAACATAAATAATAAAGTCGACATGGGCATTCGCATTAGCATTAGCATTAGCAGGCAGGGCATGTCGCTGAGCAGAGCTAGAGATGCCTGAGGTGCCCACCTGGCCACCAGCCAACCAACCGCCCACCTGCCGGAAGCACTACAGAGATAACATAGCACCACGCCCTGTTCGGCATGGCCATGCACACCTAGGGCGCACCCTCGTCTACGTTCGCGCCTGCAAGAGAGGCATAGTGTGGATGTGTCCTTTGCAACGGCGTAGAGTGGAAGCTCAACGTGTTTTGCCTTGGTTGGCCATACTGGCTGGCTGTATGGGCATACTGTAGAGGGGAAGGGCGGGACAAAGGCAGACGGAGGGGGAGACCGAATACAGTACCCACCTGGACCCCTCCATCGCCCGGCCCACTGCGGTCTAGCGCGGGCTGTCGATAACTCCGCCGGGCCTGCTGGTGGGGGGCTTGGGGGGGCTGCACTTATCGTTGCTACGCGATCAACGCTACTGCGCCTACCGAACATCATTAGCCGCTGTCCACTTTGTTGGCAGGAGGTACGGTGCGATGGGCATCAGGCTAGCCGGCTTCCAAATACGGAAGGATTGAGAGGTAACCAGCCACCCACTTGCTATTATAGTAGGAAGTAGCTGAAACACGCTCCGAAATCACGTGATGTCCGACTACCTCTCAATAGATCTTGCGAATGGAGGCGAGCTGTTCCGGAGAGGAGTTGGAATGGCCAGTGTCTCTGAAATGACTACAAGCGCCAGCCAGATCGTCGAAAGAGCGTACCTGCGTTGGTCTGCCCAGGCCAACGGCAGTCTCTGCATCGTTGACTCCATATCCAGTAATGGCTATCCCCAAGGCGATACGGCGGGTGGTTTCGGTCTGATTCAGTCCCATATATGCAATGTCGATCCCTAAATACCCGACTCCTAGTCTGGTCGAAGTTCTAGACACACATCCAGCAACGTACCCAGTCACCTTTGCGCTTGACCGAAATGTCCCTGGGCATTCTCAAACACCCGCTGTTCCCTGAGAACTGGCATCTCTCTTTCGGCGGATCCAGCCTGCCAATTCTTGATCTCGTCCAAGCTTTTGTTCGGCTTGGCAGCAAGCTTGACTTCGCCGGGACCTCTTCCAGCTAGATGCAGAAAGTATCCTTTTCTCTTCTCACCATCAGACGCCATTCCATTATCGAAGCGCTGGGTCGTTGTTGACGATGGCGACTTCTGCGTAGTCTGGTGGAGGTTCCGTTCGAGCGTTGACCTGCACTCACATGCGCCTAATGCTAAATGGTTGTCAAACGGAAATGCCCTGACAATAGTCGGGTGGGTTGATGATGGGACCAGAAGCGCCGCTATCACATGTACAGTACTCAATGCAGACTAGGCCATCTGTTCTGAAGCAGCTCTGATTGTTGGCCCCTGTTCCCGCGCAATTGCAGCGGTTTTCACTGCGGTAGTCTGCAATAAAACTATAGTACTATGCAGGTACTACGGCCGCTATACGCCTGTAACGTCCCCACCGTGATAATGCTGAGGAGAATGTGCTCAATGCTTGGTAGTTATAGGTCTTGAAAAGGGGAAGGTACTACAGAAACGGTTCAATCCCGCAGATGTTGAGAAATGCTTGAATCGATTTCTCATCCAAGTCTACACCTTGATCGTAATATACAATGGCCAAAAGGGGATGATGCATCAAGATACACAGTAATGTGGAACCAAACAGACCCGTACCGTGTTCAGCTCGAGAGCTACGGCTCACAACTCATCGCCTAGCCTTCGAAGGGCTTTCAACTTTGAACTCGGCCTGCCACAGACTCTCCCAGGCACCTTTCCTCTCTCTCGAAGGCGTGGTCTTTGCCGGCGAGGGGGGCTCAAGATGTTTCTGCAACGAGCGCACCGACCTGGATGGCGACACAGAGCGTCGTCGCACATCCATGGACGTGCCGGGATCGACCGTCTGCAGGCCAGCCGGTGAGAGTTTGTTCTGGTCCTGTCATGCCATCAGCCTCGTCTCTTCCGGGTACTCTAGTCGACCCTACGGTCCCCAGAGGAGATCTTTCCGCACCTGGTCGCCTTGATACTGCACATCGTCACGACCATCCTGGGCAACACCCGAGCCACTTACTGGGCCTGGAGGCGCCGCACGCAGCGACACCTGGCTCTCTGCCCTTGATTGTATGGCTGGGCTGCTGGTGTTGGTGTTTGCTGATACGCCGCCAGCTGCAGCCGCTGCGTTGGTGGAGCCCACCGAGCCTGCTATGCTCTGTTTTGAGTTCGAACTGCTCCTCCTGCTCTCGAGGCTCTTGTGCAGATGCCGGCTGACTTCATCACCTTTGCTGGCCCGCTTCATTCGGATACTACCCTTTGCGTCCACGTTGGCAGCAGCAACGGTGCTTTTTGCTAGGCCAGGAGTTGTTGGTGCACCACCCGCTCCACGCTCCTCCGTTGCGTGCACGAGCCACCATGTCAGGCCATCCGACAGGTCGAACGGGTTGTCGTCGTCCACCGGTGGCGCCTCGCCATCTCCTTCCACTTCACCGCTATCTCGCGCAAGGCTCTTGCTGAGATCGACTTGCTTCTGCTCCACCTTGGATATCCTCGCGACGATGAAGTCTCTACTGCCGAGACGCATTCCCTCCTTCTCAGCCAGGAAATAATGCGGATACCCAATGTTGAAGGCTGCCCACGCACCCTTAGCTTGCCCACGGGTCGGCAGAAAAAGCGCGAGGTCGCCCTCTTTGAAGTCCTTAACCGCAATCTTTGCGTGGGCATCGCTCCTGAGCTTGACGGATCGATCCTTGTATGCCTCGGCTCTCTTGCCAGTCTCTTTGGCCTCGCGAATATACTTCTTGGCAGTGTACTCGAAGTCGCGGATCCTTTTCACCACAGCCTCTGAGAAGGTGTCGAGATTGAACCTTGAGATTTGTTGGAGGAACGCTTCATATTGTACACTCTCCTCCTGCGACGAGACGGCATCCGGCCAATGCAGGCTTGTCAGATCTGTAGGATCAGAAGCCCCCGAGGACCTGCGAGTAGCTGGTGGCGATGTAATAGACGTTGTCCGACTCAGATGACCATGGGGGTCAACAATCGAGCTGGCCCCCATCTTAGAAGCTCGCTCAATAACCATGGCACCGTTCTCCCCATATGATATGGCCAGGCCAATGCGCTCGAGAAGCCGAGCCAAACGGGTATTCTGTAGATGCAAGCGTTGCGAAACTTCTCGTGCTCTCTCTGCCCGTTTTTCTAGTCTTTCCTTCATGTTGTCAGCATGCTCTTGGTACGCTTTGTGTTTCTTCTGTATCCTCATGAGCTCCACATCGATGCTATTAACATGCGATCTTGCTTCCGCTAGTTGTTTAGCAAGATTGCTCGCTCTCTGCTCCTCTTCTGCTACACGTTGTCGAAGAACCTCTGAGCCGGTCTCCCCATCCGCAAACTTCTCACGGAGCGACTTCAGTTGGGCCTGCTCATCTCGTAGCTGCTGCTCAAGGGTCGCGGCCTTGGCACGTTCAGCATCACTCTGTTCTTCACCTTTGCTCACCTCGCGCTCCAATTGAACGACCCTTTCCAGAGTAGAGGACAGTTCGCTCTTTTGGCTCTCGTTACTTCGCCAGAGACTTTCATTTTCAGACTTGGCATAAGCCAAGGCTTCCTTCAAATCATTCGCATGCGAGGTAGACTTCCTTGCCATCTCTTCCAAAGCAATCGAGAGGGCTAACAAGCCGCCAGGAGCCTCAGCGTTCGGATTGAGGTGGACTAAGGCAGATGCGAGACGTTCAATGTATTCGTTTGCTTCTTGCTCTCGAGTCCTTTCCCTCTCCTGTAGCATCTTGATTTGTGCCTCTGTCTCGAGCCTGGTCTGCTCTGCCCTATCCAGCTTTCGTTCAATGGAGTGACGACCGTCTTGAGCGGTCGCTGCCCGTGCTGCGTGTCCGGCAGCGTCTTCCTTCAAGCGCGCGACCTCTTCTTGCAAAGACTTCACACGCTCGTCGCTCCCAGCCCGCTCATGGTCTCGACTGCCGGCAATCCGTTCAATCTCATCCTCGAGTTCCTCGGTTCTCTCTTTGGCAGCTTTGAGCTCTATTTCGAGGTTCCGACGTTCATTTGCGAATTCTCGCTGCTGTGCCTCCATGTTCTCCATGAGGTCCTTCTTGGTAGAAACCGCTTCGTCTACCTGCTTCTGGTTTTCCGCATCGCTGTCCTTTCGCACTTTCACATCACTTTCGAGTAATGCGACTTGCTGTCTCGCTGACAGTAGTTCCGCCTCCAAGTCAACCACCCGCCTTGCGAGCTTCTTCTCCTCGATCTGCTGCGCAGCGGACGACATGCGACGGTGTTTCACCGAGTTGTCTCGAGACAACGAATTCGAGGGCATTGGGCTCTCAGGTCTAGATGAAACGCTCTGTGGTGTACTGGCCCTGTCAAGACTGAACATATCGTTGCTTCCCGTCACTCTGGAAAACGCGCTTTGCCTATGCAGTACATCCTCAAGCTTCCGAACTCTGCTTTTTTGAGCTTTGAGTTCCTCTTGTAAAGAATTATTCGACTCGCGTAAAGTTTTGTACTGGTCATCACCGCGAAGGAGCAGGGATGTATCGCCAAAGGCGGCTTCATGCATACTACCGCTCTTGAAAGCCTTTGCATGCTTGATCTGCCGACGTGTAGGCTTGTCAAGATCCTTGATCGACTGGTCGAAATCGCTGGTCACTGGACCTGATCCATAAGTTTGCAGCAGAGCGTCCAAGTAATCGGCCAATTCTTGCCGCGTCACGACAGGCCAACTCCCACCCTCGTTCTGGAAGGTCATCTCAATGCCCAACGCCTTCGTTGAAAGGAGAGACTCAGGATCAACGACGTCTTCAACCGAGCGCAACCATTTTCTCCGACGTTTTTCTTCTTCCTCTTGGTAGATTGCAAGTTCCTCTTGTAATGTTGTTGTGTCTCTCTTCATCTTTGCAACCCATTCTCGCCTTCTGACGCTCTCAACTAGCAGTTGTCCATAAACGGATGGCAGTCGAGAGACGGTACTAAGCGTCGCAAATGCCTTTCCACTCTCTTCTGGAAACTCGTTGTTTTTGAGTTCTGAATAGACCGAGGCGATTTGAGATTCGATACCCGATAACGTACGCATATGTTCGAGGGCTAAATCGGCAACGGCATTACGGTTGTCACGGCTTTTTGTGATCAAATCGTTCATTTCGACGCAATACTCTGTGAGGCTTGGCAGGTAGTTCTTCGTATGTAGGAGAGCCATCTTTGACGCTTGAGAGACGTGGGTACCATTGTTCGACAACGATCGCACGTGTTCCATATCTGAGGCCACCTTCTGGTAGACGACCCTGATCTCGTCCAGCAGTGCTTTTGGCTCAGATGTACTCTCAGTCACCAAGTGTTCACCCATGTTTTCGGTGGCCTGATGCAACTTCTGGCTGCTACGAACAACTCCCTCGATGCGCTCAGTAACGCCTTTAATGCTTTGCGTGAAATCTTGCAGCATGCCCTTCGCCTGGCCAGCGCTCTTGCGGACGGCCGCCACATCGACGAATCCCTGTAGCGTATTCGAGCCCACGGCCTGCGATAGCCTCCTGTTGCTGCCATCTCTCCTCGCTTGCACGAATCTGACGAATTCCGGTCTGGCAGGGATATGTCTCAGACTATCCAGATGATCCTCCCAGTTGGCGACTTCAGCCTCATGGTCCTGCACCACTTCGGAAGACCACTGCGCTGCGGCATCGTGCTTCTGCTGTGCGCTCCGTACATGTTGCTGTAGGCTGGCCACTGCGACGGTCAGACTACGGTGAATCGCAATTTCCTCATCTTGGAGTTTCTGTGCTCGTGTCGAGAGCTCAGTACAGGCAGACAGCAGGTTTGAAGCCCAGTCTGTCCTCCTCCTGAAGAGATCCTGCCACGAGCGCAGGTCGTTCTGGTTGTCGATCGTATCCGGAGGCGAACCGGGCTCGTATGCATCTCTTTCTCCATGTACTTCTTCATCCTCTCCTGCAGTTGCGGTAGCGTGTAGACCCGGTACGGGATCGTGTGTCGTCAGCACGGCAGTGTCGAAGACGAACAGCTCTGTCGCGGTCAGCAGAGTCTGGGTGCGGACCTGTTTTCCCTGTACAGTCAACAGGATCTGATTGCGCTGCTGGATGCCAGCATCCTGAGTGATGTGCGCCTTGAGCGCATCGATGTTGCCTATCACGCCCGGGTCCACCGATAAACGCTGGCCCGAATGCCCAACATACACGGCGATGGACATATGATACGCCAGTAGTGGAGTTGTAGGTCGTCGTCTTCTTCCGCGACCTCGTTCCCACCCTCGCTTTGGTGTTGATCTCCCTGGAATAAGACCACTTCCGCTGTCGTTGGTGGAGATCGAATCTATAGCCTCTGGGCGAGGACGCGGGTGAAGGACTGGAGACGCCGAGGGAGATATCTGGGGAAGCTGGGAGCCATGGCGTCACGCTTTCGGAAGGTTGCCTGAGGCTGTCGCTTAGAGTAGCGATCTTGGGGCACTGTGCTGTATGCACTCGCCATCCAGGTCTCAAATAAAAAAGATTGATAATAGAAATTGGGGCAACGTACCAAATTTCAATGGTGCGATACTGGACTTTCAACCACGGTTCATCAACACATCACCATGCAATGCAACAAAGCAGCTTAAGCCATCTAAGCCACATACGCAAGTGTTTTACGACGCTCACTGAAGAGCGTTCGCAAGGCTTCTTGACTTCATCACCGGGCCGTCGTCAGGTGCAAGAGCAGCCAGATAACCTAGCAAACTCATGCCTTTAGAATAAATAGTGCTTACTAGTGAGATACTTTAACACATGAAGTCTTAGAGATAGGTCTCGCATGTAGATACCGATCAAACTTATACAGCGAAGAACGCTTGTGAAACAACGATATAATTTCTATGTTAACGAAGACAGCAACAGATGGTGGCGGCACCCGCATGCTTGGAAGATACCCCTCTATGCTAGTACTTTTTTCCAGCTCATAATCAAGGAGAAATTCGATTTCAACATTCGCTTGGTCAACCTGGAGGCCCGTTTGCGCATTGTACAAGCTCTCCCCATTTCAACCATGGTAAGGCAAGGGTTTACGTATGCGACCTCGAGTCTAGATATAAGGAAACACTGGCTTCTGAGCCTCAACGGTTTCTCAATTGGAAATACCCTACACCTTCTTCCCAACTGCTTAACCTGGAGGACAATTCAAATGCTACCACCGGGTCAAAATTCGAGTATGGTGACTGTGATTTTGCTTGGCAATGTTCTCGAGCTTCATGATCTCTGGGACCATTGCGATTACCTAGCTTGTTGCTCCTGCGTACGATCTTACTCTGTTGGACTACGCGTAGGCCAGATAACAGTTTGGTATAAGTGCTATGACGCCACATAGAATTTTTATATCCTTCATATCCGGCCTCAGCTCATTTCGAGGACAGCTATGGCCAAGGATAGAGTAAGGAGGGCATGTCATCAATTATGATCCCTTCAAGAATTGTGAGTTACAAAGAGACTTAGCGAGGAGACTGTGCTGCCATCGTCGAGTAGCAACAAAACCTTTCTGGGCCTCGTGTGGAAGGATGCCTGCCGCCGTCTAAGGTTAGACATGGCCGTAGATGTACTGATCCATCATATATGGACAGGATGGCCCTTGCGTATTCCATTTAGCGGCAACGTAGCCGAGAATATTATAAGTTACAACAAGTCGTTTAGTCAAAGTGACCGATCAAGCGATGTAGGCATACTGCATGAAGAATCCGAGTACAAGCAGCAACTTTGAGGATGTACCATTTACAAGTGGACGGTAAGATAGTCGTCGTCTCATCAGGGTTAAGACCAAGAGAGTCTAAACAGCACGTCGAGATGGGTGGAGTCACGTGAAAGTGAGACTGGCGGCTATGACGACGGTTGTTAGATGCCCAAAGCCGCGCGGAAACGTTGCTGGGACAACTCCGCTTTCAAACGCAAACATGGCTTCGCGTAGCTGCTGGCCGGGAATCTGAACATACCGCACCATACCATACTAGACTACACCATCTTCACTGCATTAAACCTGCGATACCCTCATTACAAACTCAACATTCATTGTGTGTCAGAGTGCATGCGATTAGATTTCATTGTTGTCCTACATCTTCTTTCATACCTCCACGACGTGTGGACATCATGCCAGCCACAGAGGCCGATGGCCCTACTGTGTCGCTCTCATGTAAGTTCGGATCATCACATTACAAGAACAGCACCGCATCAACTAACAGCACCAAGTCGCAAATAACTTCTGGGGAAAAGATGACGCTGGCGTCGGTCCCCTATTGGAGCGCATGCACAACGCCAAAGTAACAGGCGACGAACTCAAATCTTTCTACAGCGCAAGAGCACAGATCGAGGAGGATTATGCGAAGAAGCTGGCGGGCCTTGCTAAGAAGCCGTTGGGATCAGCTGAGGGCGGCACACTGAAGATGTCGCTGGACGTCGTACGAGCTGAAATCGAGTCGATGGCGAAGCAACACCAGCACAATGCACAGCAAATGAGGAGTGAGCTGGAAGAACCACTGACCTCCTTCCATGGCGGCATCAAAGAGCGCCGGAAGATTGTTCAGTCGACAATCGAAAAGCTTCTAAAGACAAAGCTACAACAAACAGTCACCGTAAACAAGACCCGTGATCGGTTTGAGCAAGACTGTCTGAAGATCAAGGGTTATCTGGCGCAGGGGCATATGGTCATGGGTCAGGAAGAGCGCAAGAACAAGGCCAAGCTGGAGAAGACTCAGGTACAAATGTCACAAAGCAGTGGCGAGTATGAGACAGCTGTAAAAGTACTTGAGGAGACCACGGGACGTTGGAACCGTGAGTGGAAAGCTGCCTGCGACAAATTCCAGGATCTCGAAGAGGAGCGTATCGACTTTTTCAAAAACAGTCTCTGGACTTTCGCCAACATCTCCAGTACAGTCTGTGTATCAGACGATTCCTCCTGCGAAAAGGTCCGTCTTTCACTGGAGGATTGCGACTTACAAAAGGACCTCACCACGTTCATTCAGGAATTCGGCACTGGCCAGGAAATCCCAGACCCTCCAAAGTACATCAACTTCGTTCGCGGAGATGTTGATGAGGTCAGCTCATCGGATGGTTCCGATGATGGCAACTATTCGGTCGCTCAGTTCCAGAGGACCATGAACCCAACATACAGGACATCCTCTCCACAGCCTAGCACTTTCGAATCACATAACGACCCTGATTCCAGCTTGAGAGAAGAGATGGGTCTTCCTAAAGCCCGTACATCTCTGCAGAGTGACGAGGCTTTCATGAACCTGCGCAGCTCTCAAGGAAGCGCACAACACCCAGTGAACTTCCGCAGCTCACAGGGTAGCGCGAAGAACATCCCGGCACCACTGAGCAAACAACCAACTCCTCAAGCTCCGAGGGCATTGAGCAATGTTCATGATCCGTATACCAATGCCCAGCCACCTGTTCAAGTTCCTAGGGCTCTGAGTAATGTCCCGGATCCGTATGCCGACACGGCACAGATTGCTCCTAACCCATATACTATGGATGGTACGAACCAGTTCTATCGACCTGACATGCGGCCACCACCGTCAGACAGAAGCACAATCCCATCGCCTGTCAGGCCTGCAAGTCGAGACAGCCACAGTGACCAATATTCCAACCCAAGCTCGTTCACTAGCATTGAACCAGATACTGCCGGAATATCACCAGCAAGGGACTACAATGGCTCGAACCTATCTGGGGTCTCTGGGATGACCAGCCTGTCAGGCATGTCATCTGAGCTGGAAACGAGCGGCCAAGTTGTACAGAAGAAAAAGAGTGGATTTTTCAACAGCCCTTTCAGGAGACGCAGCATCAAACGCAAGGAAGAATCAAGCCAGGCACCACAGCCTGCGAGGACTTCAACCGTGGCCCGCAATACCTGGACTCCCGCCAATATACCCAGGCAGTCCACAAGCGCAGCTAGCAGCGCAGGAAACTCTCCAGTGAAGCCCATATGGCAGACCGGCAGAGCGAACACCTGGGGCCAGAAGCAAGCCTCGCCCAGCCCTGAGCCAAGTGGTGGCGATCCTGGCGCTCCCGGATACCAGCTCGGAATTGGCAATAGTGTGTTTGACGTTGCATCCCCAGACAAGAGACCAAAGCCTAATGTTCCAGCAAAAGACAATACCAAAGAGCAAGATCCGATTGCCCAGGCCCTTGCTGAGCTGAAGGGTATCAACAAGAACGCCTCAGTACGTCAGTCAGCAGATCGCCACTATGGTATGGCAACGCCTGCTCCTGGTAGCGCATCGGCTTCCTCGTCTGAGTTTGACATCAGGAGCGGATTGGCTGGTGCTGTGCCTACACCCTTCGCGGCTCCAACAGCCAGGGGAACGCCACCTCCCGCATATGACCAGCCTCCTGTGAGCAGATTGGGAGCCCCACAGCCAGCTCACACCAGCCGGGACATGAAGCGAACTACTGAACGCTTCGTCACTCAAAAGCGGGATATTTTCAGTCCTGCCAACACCAGGCCGCAGCATGTGAGATCCAGAAGTGGGCAGGAGCCCTCCAGAGCAGTCTCTCCTCAGCCTCCTCGAGCGATCAGCCCGAGACCGTATGTCAACGAGCGTCAGCAAGCTCAACCGGCTCCTCTCCGAGCAACCAGCCCACGACCACACGTCAATGAACGTCAGCAATCCCAACCAGCTCCTCTTCGAGCAACCAGCCCTCTACCAATAGCGAAAGAGAGCCAACGTCCAGTACCACAGCAGCAAGCATACCGCGCCGTCTCCCCTAACCCTTACGTTGGCACGGGTGGCCGAGCCAGAGCCNAGTCCAGCAGCCCAATTAAACCTCAGCCAAACTATGCTGCCTACAGCTCCAGGGGAGGCTCGTCTGCTCACCAGCCGGTTCCTCGCGCGACTTCGCCCAATCCAGCTTACAGTCGTCCTCCACCCAGCTCTGCTGGTGTCGCAAACCGCCCACTGAGCAGTCGTGGATCCGACTATGGAGGCGCCGGCAACGGTCCTACCAGTGGGGGCGCTATGGTCCTTGCACCGAGCCTGTCCTCAAGCCCTCAAGAAGGGTACGGTGGTTCTCAGCGCGGAGGGCGCTCTACAGCTCAGTACTACGGCGGCGATCAGAACGGCTACGGCAGTAATCAGCAAATGGCTGTAAGAACCAGAAGCCAAAGCATGGGTGCTCAGCGACAATATACCAAGGACGGCAGACCCATCTTGCAGTACTGTAAGTTTTCCCATTATGCCATCGTTAGAGTTTTCTGAAGCTAATCGTGATGAACAGCGCGAGCAATGTACATGTATCAAGCTGCTATCCCAGAGGAATTGTCATTCGCGAAGGGAGATATCCTCGCCGTCCTGCGCCTCCAGGACGACGGCTGGTGGGAGGCAGAGGTCGTTGGCAAGAATGCAAGACCAGGCCTTGTGCCCAGCAATTACATGAAGAATTGCTGATTTGAAAATGGTGTGATGCGTGCGGATAATGTAGACGATGTCCTTTGAATGTCGTGTTTTTATGATTTCATTTGTTTTTGGTCTTTGAGGGTTAGGGTTTGGGTTGCATGGCGCCTTCACAATGAGAATGTCTATACCATACTTTGGCTTCTTGAATGAGAAACGCAATGAATTGTCTTTCTTTGCCATTCTACTAATGATCTGCTCGCTGCTGAATTTTGCTAAAGTCCGATACCATCTGAAGTAGCGCAGTCCTTTGTCAAGATAGAATCCGGCCAAACCCCAACATGACTGCATTTCTGTCGGTCGCGATGAGTGGAAAGGTCACGCGGCTTATGGCGATGCGCTGGTCCTACGCACGAAAGTCGTCGTCAGTCAACGGCCATAATACCGAGGATAAGAATAACGGCGAGAAGTTCATCCAAGGCGACCCCGAGATCGCTGGCAGGGTGTCGAGATCTATTATACGGAACATCTTGACGGCAGCGGACTAGGCGATGCGTTTACCTGGTCGCTGATCGCCCGGGTTTAGCGGATTTAGGCGGGGCTCAGACACGACCTACATCGGGAGCAGCGTCGGGCGGTGGCGATGGTGAAGTAACGGCAACGCTCGAACCAGCCGATGTTCGCTCGGTGATAATGATATGATTGCGTTGGAGCGGCAGCAACTCGACTTAGCGCTGACGCACCCCAATGACAATCCCCTACTTCAACCATCTCCACGTCTCGTCAACAACAGACATGCTCTTCAACTACACAGCAACGTTTGATCATGAGTGGCGAAGATGACACTCAGAAACCCCAACAAGGCAATCCCTTCGCCGTGAATGATGAAGACACTTCAGCCAAGGCTGATAGTGATAGCGAAGTTCAGTTTGGAGGAAAGCAAGGCAAACAAGACGATGTCTCGGATGGAGACCTCGAACGTGGTCCAAATACTGTCCCGGAAGAGCAAACCAAACAGGAAGCTCAGGACCCAAACCTAGTATGTTCGACCAGAATGCGGTAAAAGACTGATTCACTGACGTTTCGGTCCAGGTGACTTGGGACGGTCCCAACGATCCTGAAAATCCAAAACAATGGACCTTTCGCAAGAAATGGGCAGCAACAGGCCTGGTGTCGCTGATCACGTTCATGACGCCTATGGCGTCGTCGATGGTTGCGCCAGCGGCGCAAGACATCAATCGTGACTTGAACATTCATTCCAGCATCGACTCGAACCTTGTCTTCTCTATATTCCTCTTGGCCTTCGTCATTGGTCCGTTGTTCATTGCGCCCCTGAGCGAGGTCTACGGTCGAGTGATAGTTCTTCAATGCGCTAATGCCGTGAGTTATTACAAATCCTATCGTCAGTAGTTGGCTAACGAAAATCACAGTTCTTCTTGGTTTTCAATCTCGTGTGTGGCTTTTCCCACAATCTCAGTCAAATGCTTGCGTTTCGCTTTCTTGCTGGATTGGGTGGATGCGCGCCTCAAACCGTTGGAGGGGGTGTTTTGAGTGATCTGTGGAATGCCGATGAGCGAGGCAAGGCCGTGGCTCTCTACACGCTCGCCCCGATCCTTGGACCTTCCTTCGGCCCACTGATTGGCGCGTGGATTGCCCAACGAACCACATGGCGTTGGAGCTTCTACGTAGTCACCATCTTTGGTGCTTTGGTACAGATTCTCTTTGCATTCACAGCAACGGAGACATTCACACCCAGGATTCTGCAATGGAAGGCTCAGCGGCTGCGAAAGGAAACCGGAAACAAGCTCCTTCATACCAAATGGGAGACAGAGGACCGGAGCATGGTCACTCTTTTACGGACATCATCGCTTCGAGTCATCATACTTCTGGGCACGCAGCCGATCGTCCAATTCCTCGCTGCATATATGGCACTGTTGTACGGTGTTATCTATCTGACCCTCGCCACCTTCCCGGCAGTATGGACGGATATATACCACGAATCAATTGGCATCGGAGGATTGAACTACATCTCTCTCATGATTGGCATGACCTTCGGTGCCCAGACGGGTGGCCGAGTTATTGACCTGATCTATCACAGACTGAAAGCAAAGACTCCAGAACAAAAGGGTCGACCCGAATTCCGCGTGCCAATCCTCTTCCTCTCGACCTTCCTAGTCGCTGGCGGCCTTTTTATGTACGGCTGGTCGGCGCAGGAACACACGCATTGGATCGTCCCAAACATTGGCATTGCCATCTTCGGCATTGGTGTCACGATGACATTCACCGGCCTACAGACCTATACCATCGATGCCTACCAGGTATATGCGGCGTCTGCAGTTGGAGCCACTGCTGTCGCCCGAAGCATCACGGGTTTCGGATTTCCATTGTTCGCCTCGTACATGTTCGAAAGCCTCGGTTATGGATGGGGAAACAGTTTGTTGGCCTTTCTTGCTTTGGGGATTGGGTACACTGGTTCTTTCGTGCTTTGGTTCTATGGCGCGCGTCTCCGAAGTATGAGTCGATATGCGGCCGAACCTCAGTAGTTGCATGAGTTGTCGGCATAGACTACTTTAAGACACTAATATATATAAAGTTATCGGTTGGAGATGCTACCTGACTTTAAATTCAGACACTTATATTTCCAAAGTCTTTTTATGAGCATGTTTCGATCCGGAGAGACATAGAAAGGTCTGAGTATTTGCGTCCTGCTCCTGACGATCCTTCTACATCTGTTAGCCCCTCGAGAAAACAAATTCCGCTATAATTAAATATCCTTCTTGTGGTAAGTGTAGGATATAGATACGATATTTACGCGCTAAACTTAAGTAGCATAAAAAAAAAAGAAATAACTCGATCAACGGTACTATTGTCTGATTTCAAGCACTCCAATGATGGACATCTTGGATAGTCATAGAAATATTTTGAAGATGCCACAATAAGTGGCTTTCAGCGAACCAGCAGAAGCAATTTCAGACAGTTACCACCAACTTCTCGCCACTAACGCCCGTACGCATGATATCCAATGCTTGCGTCAAGGCCTCGATCTCGCCACCTACTTTTCTCACCGGTACTGGCAACTTATACCTTCCTTCGTGTAACAACTTCTGCAGAGATGGCATCAGGTTCTTGCCACCCTGCAGGGTAACGATGCTCGCACCCCTGAATTCCAAACCGTCCACGCCATCGGGAGTCTTGATCTCTTCCTCGCCCGTCCACACCGAGGCATATCTTCTCGGCCCATTGATGTCCAGTGTATCAAATACCTCGCTCTGAGCTCGCGCAGCTCCGACCGCATCGATGATGGCGTCGACCCCATTCTGACCTCCCAGCGCCTTCCTGACGTCCTCCGCCAGGGATTTCGAATTCCGATCGATAGCTGCATCTGCACCGATAGTTTTGACTAGGTGATCGTGGTGCTTCGGCGAGCTGGTGACGAGGATTTTGCAGTCTGGTACCGAGATTCGCAGTAGCTGGATTGTTGCCGCACCCAGTGCAGAGCTTCCCCCGAGAATCAGCACCGATGAAGGTCTGAAGCCCGAGCTTGGCCCTTCAATGAGATATGGCAAAGCAGTACGGAGCCCAACGCCCAGAGCTATTGTCGCGGTGAGGAAACATACGCTACATCACATGAGGACGTTAGCGATAAGCCACTGACGGAAAGGTGAGATCAAAGGATGTCAGTGATGACAGGGTGCAACATACCCAAGAGTGGCAACTTCCTCAAACGACCACGATGATGGTTTTATCGCTACATATCCTTCCGGCACAACGGCAAAGTTCTGATAGGCGCCACTCCTGTCAGTCGGAGAAAACATGGCCGCAACCTCATCGCCAGGCGCGAATCCCGTCACTTTGTCTCCCACTGCCTCAATGATCCCTGCCCCATCGAGACCCGAGACGAATGGCCAGGAGGTAATCCTGTGGCCCTCGTCGATCATCTTGAAGTCTGCCGGATTGATTGCGATCGCTTTCAGACGAATCAAGACCTCAGATGACCCAATATCGCTGGGCTTGCTCGCAGTTTCGAATTTAAGCGAGTCGCCCTTTGCATATGTCCGGGCTTTGGTATTGCTTTCAGTGGCCATGATTGATGGTGTCGCTTTGAGATCTGTTCGAATGAATTCGCTCGTAAACTTTCCAAGAGAGAGGGTTCTGGTCTTTGATGGAAGGGACCGATGACTCTGGAACAAACGACTTTTCAAGGAGGCAGCCACAGGTATAGTAAATGCCATATCCACATCATTGAACTCCCATGAGGTACTTGCGCTCGCTCTTATACTTTTGCTCTCAAGACCTGTGTCCAATAATGCTTCCAAGATCCTGGACACCTTCAATAGAGTTTCGGCTTTAAGCCATGGGAGCTGGATTTAATTGCCCTTCGGATTTTGGGTATCTATGACCCGTGATATCGATAAGATTGATACCTACCTTCCATTACCTTGGTATGCAAGCGTATCCAGAGATTGCATGTACCTTCAGTACACTTACTATTGCAGATGACCTCTGGCAGAAGCACGATTGTGATGGAAGGAAACCTGTAATAAACTCGCATGCGACTTCTCAGCCGATCGTGCATATGCCGACCGCTTCTGCAAGATCCTAAAGGGCTATCGTAATGGTCAGGAATACGTGAGTCTAGGTATGACTATTTCATCTGCCTTGCCTACGTAAACTACCCACATATTTGCTTCTTGCATTGTGATGCATTTACAGCTTGCTCTAATATTGAAAATATATCGTTGAAAGAAACGCCTTTTTCTAGAGAAGGTATTTAACCGGACAACAAAGATAGCCCGATTAAAGAAATGTCTCCAGTTACACTCGTCGGCAGTGAAAAGGACCTTGGACCGGTCTTTTTCTGGAGAGAATTTGAGCAAGAATACGGCTTCTTATCGCAATGGTACGAATGCCCATTTGAAGTCGATGGCGTCACATACCAGACGGCCGAGATGTGGATGATGATCCAGAAAGCTAGGCTGTTTGGAGACGAAGTTCGTGACTTTTGAATCAAATCACTCCTGTCGCCATGCTACGTCTCTAACCTGTGCATCAGGAAACCGCCCTGAAGATGACGAAGACCACCAACCCTGCAGAGCATCAAGCGTTGGGAAGAAAAGCAAAGGGGTTTGATAAGAAGAAATGGAACCAGCGTTAGTCAAGCCAGATCGTGTCCCATGCCAAGGAGACTGAGTAGTATACAGATAAAAGCCAAATTGTGGAGGAGGGCAACTACCACAAGTTCACGGCGTGCAAGGAACAGCCTGATTTATCCAAGAAACTTCTCGCAACTGGTGAGCGTGAACTGGTAGAGGTATGTAGTCTTGTAATTCTGGAGCTGAGTCTAAAGTGGTCGAAGACCTGAGAGCTAATCTGCTGGCCTTCTACAGGCGAGCCCAAATGATCGAATTTGGGTAAGTTGACGACACTACATGATGCATATCCTAAGCAGCTGACGTACGTTCAGGGTGTCGGATACGCCGCAGCGGATGCAGAAGCATATCGCAACCAATGGGGTGAAAATCTTCTAGNCAAGGCCATTGAGAGGGTGAGGGCCATGTTGCGAGAGGAAGGCCAGTGAGTTGGAGACATGGTCTGGTCGGAGAAGATTGCTTCGGAGACAGACATCAGTACGACAGACGTCTGTGAACGAGTAGCTCCGAAGAGAAACAAATTGTGTGAAATGACGGCATAACTTTTCTATTCTCGCTGCAACACCACTGAGATCGCCATGAACCCAAGCATCACTGTCTTCAACCAAGGGTAATCGCTCAGGAGGATGGTCACATAGCCGACGTATGGTGCAAAGCCAACCACACTTCCGACAACATCTTTCTCGCGATCCAGTAATGCCTGTCCCCTAGCGTAGAGCTCAGTGTCGTCTGCGGCGTTGTTGTCACCTTTTGTGAGTAGCTGGAGAGGTTCCGTCCTGCGCTGTTGTCAGTCCCACAGCCTGCGGCGGCAACCACGGCATCCTGAGGTGCTGAATGAACAAACTTACCCGCCTCCGAACTTCCGCACGACCCTGTGAACGATCGGGATGTCTTTCCCTCGCACATTGTACACCACAATCTCGCCAACCTGCGTATCCATGCCCCTGTTCCACAGAAACAAGAGATCTCCTCGCTGAAAAGCCGGCTCCATGCTCCCACTCAGCACGACGACGATCGGCGAGGACGAATTGGAGATGACCGACAAGCCTTTCCACATCATGAACGCCGTGGAAAGCACCAGGGCGAAGTTCAACACCTGTGAGGCGAGCTGTCGCGGTTGCATACCCGCCAGTGATGAAAACATCTTTGGGATCGTTGCGCCGTGGCGCACGTCTTTCGGTCGGTTCGGTTCGTTTCAGCCGCGATATTGGAGAGCGGCTATTATGAGTCTGCCCGAAGAGTCGTTGTCACTGTTGTCACTGTTGCAAGTGTAGCTGGCCCTTACAGCCAGATGTTCGTTCTGTGTCCCGCAGCTGCTGGGTTGGAAGCTCGGACCACTTCATCTCAATGGCAGTACGCTGGACAATATTATCTGTTCAAGTATTATGGCAGATCAAAGGCCCAACAAACACCGAGCGATCAACTAGTAGACTATAGGTAATGCCAGGCCAGATCACAATCAAATACGAAAGGTCTCATTGGTAGAGGTAGTGAGTTTTACATGGCTAATGTATTACAGACTTTGTATACAACTGCCATGATAACCATTTCCTATTTACTAAGTGATACTAGAACAAAGTATATATCGATGCGGGCTAGAAAGAGAGAGCCATTCATGGCCATGATTGAAAAAGGGTTGTTCAGATCAATAAGGACAAGGGCGAATTCAAAACCCTCTGAACTGAATCTTTCATGTGATATCACTCGTAGGAGCAAGTGGCCTGTTTGCGTCTCGGGCATAGACAACGAGCAAGCTAGGAAATCTTAAGGATCAATCAGGACCCGAGATCATCGCCCGGTGACTACGCGGATGCCATGTAGCTTGAGTCGGAGCATGATTGATGATCGATAGCCAGCATTGAGATACAAGACGACGAGGTGGAGAGGAATACAGCAACCACAGTGCCAAGTTGGCCCGTGCACGGTGTCCGACGCAGCAGGCAAAGCAAAGCAGCAAAGCAGAGTAGAAGCCACAGCGAGAACGGCGGAACATCACAAGCCAACGTCGTGCTTCAACTTCGTCTGCTGCACTTTGCCTTCCTCCTCCTCCCCAACCCCCGTCTGCAACATTCATGACCGCAATCGCTACCACTCTGACATAATACTGCGCACCCGATCTGTTTCAATGTGCGCCAAATACAGATGAGCGGACTCCCTCGCCCGCCCTCGCAAGAGCATCCCCATACAGCACCAGGACCAGCAACAGGACCAACATCAGCAACAGCGCTGCGCGGCACACGACAACCCCATCAGCAGGCTCTAGTCAACAATCCGACTCCAAACGCCAGTCTTACTGCCGCTACCACCGGTGCTGCTGCTGCCACTGCTGCTTCACGTCACCCGTCTCGACGTGGGTTGACCCCAATTTCGACCTCGAATTCTGCTCCTCATACACGCGCGACATCTGGTATTGACAGCCCTGCTCGTTCCATCCTTTCACCCACCGCTGCCACCGCACTGAATCCTCCAGTGTCCTCGTCCGCTGTCCAACAGGCTACCAGTCGCCATTCTTCGACTTCCTCCTCCCACTCAACCGTGTCTCCCTCAGCCATCACTCACACCAACCCTGCCTTCCACAACAACCAACGCCCTCGTAACTTCGCCTCTGCCGGCAGTCCAAGTCTGGCGGCATCGCTCGCACATCCCACTTCCCAGAACGGAAGGGAGAGCGGCTCGCGCTTGGCCCGCCATTCACCATCCCTCTCTGTGTCCACTGTCGGTTCGCCCGTTCCGTCCGGCACAGGACCTCCTCCAGGTGGTGGCCAATTGACCAGCCTCGTTATCACGCAACTAAACATCCTCCTCAGCACTATCAAGGAGCTGAGGGTGGCTAAGGACAGAGCCAAGTGGGAATCACACGCGGATAAGATTTGGCGACTAGTGGATTCGTACGGGATGGAAGTTTACGTGCAGTTTCTCAGGAGGCTGATACAAAGCAATGCGTCAACAATCTTTGGAGGCGTCAGGCCTCCAAGTGATCCAAATGGTGGATATAGCATGCTTGTGAAAGAAATGCAGAAGCTGTCACAGGACCCACAACATCCAGACAAGGTCGCACAGACCTTGGATTCCAATGAGGGCGAATTATTCAGAGACTTTGATCTCTCTGCTTTCTTAGACCACTTTGGTCTTGAACCGATCGCGAAGATGGCCGTCATACTACCACTGAGAACGGCTTCCAAATCGGATTTGAGGGCCAAAGGTACGTTTTGTTACAGAATTGATATGTCTTGCAGCGGCTGACTTAGGGCTCTCGCAGCTGATCGTCTCTTCCCGGGTACCTTCTCGCAACTCCTTCACAGCCTGGCAAATATACAAGAAAACATCTCAGCCGATTTGATCTCCTTGGTTGTTAATCGGCTTCTGCAAGACCCACCAAAAGGTTGGAGTGAAGAACAGCGTACAGATCTTGTATATGCTATCGGCGTCAGATATAACCGGCTCCAGGCTAGAGTACCCTCGCAGATAACAGCTGCGATGTCTCTGACCACATTCCTAGATTCTTCAGACAGTAGGCTGGCGAGGCTGATCCAACGTACTGGACCTCAAGCCACTGCGAATGTTGAATCCTGCAAGAAAATGCTGGCAAATGCTGAGACGAGAGATATGTCGTATTCCCAAATCGCGAACGCCCTGCTCTTTATGGTCATTACTCAAGGCACCGAGCCGTACAACCCCAGTGTCTTGGTGGAGGCGCTTCGCCAACATCGAGCTGGCTCCAAGGTTGACTGGACGGATGTCGTGCAAAACTTCGATCGACCGGACATTGCTGTCGATAAGAAACAATTCCTGGCTCTATACAACGCCTTACTTCCGATCGCTAGAGAACAGCCATCCTTCGATATACAGAATCTTTGGGGCGGTCTTTGGCAGAATTGGGAGACACAGCTTTACTTCCTTACTGGCTTCCTGTCTACTGAGCCCCACGAGCTTGACATTTCACAAATTCCCAACTTCCGACCTGCCTTTTCTCTTGAGGAATTTGCAGATGCGTCAGAAGCGAGCAAAGAGAATGCTCGAGAGTCGATCAAGCATCCGTTTGTCTCGCGTGATGCTACTGAGGCGCTTTTTGCCATCATATTCAGATCCCAGGACACGTACAGCACAGCGCAAACCTTGCGCATTCCCGAAACCCTGATTAACCCCAACATGACCATCTTTGTCTGTGCAGCATCCGCGGTGCCCAAACCTTGGGCTGCGTTGCAGGAGCAGGCTCTCAAGCAGTTGTTCTACCCGTTTCTATTGAAACAACATGAAAACTTCGATTTCGTCATGCACGCGCTTTGGAAGCATGACAAGACTTGGGTCGCAGCCCGTATGGTGGAGTTCTACCAGGTTGACCATACGTTGATCAATCTGGTCTTTGAGCACGCGCTAGAACACGGCTGGTTGGAATTGTTGTTGACGATATCCAGCAACTTCGCTGTCGATCTGGCAGCATACGCCCATGGCAAGGGGCGCTGCGACCTACAGGAGTGGGCTCAGCCACACATCGCCAACATGGGTGCTGTGCAGTTCGCCACTGCGATGATTGACTTCCTTAAGCTGAAAGTCGATGATGAGTCTTTGGTGCAGAAAGAAGGCAGCCTACCCACAATGGTTCCATTAACCATAGGTACTCTTCACACCCTCATCAATATGATCTCTGAAGCTCTTCCAGAAGAAGATTTCAGTCCATTCCAGAGACAGCTCGTCGGGTTATACCCTCGCCTGATCAATTATGGGGAAGACGAAAGGCGCGATACCATAATCGAAGCTAACGGGATCAACACCAATGCCTTACCCGAAGAAGCCATCGCTAGAATGGAGAACGAATACAAGAAAATGTATGGCGGTGGTATAGACGCCAACGATCTTATACCCGATCTCAAACGCATGAAAGCTTCAGACCATCCCGACGACCAGGAGTTGTTTGCTAGCATGATACATGGCCTGTTCGATGAGTATAATTGCTTTGGTGAATACCCCAACGAGGCCTTGGCAACCACAGCGGTCTTATTCGGTGGCCTCATCGCATCGAATGTTCTCACCGGAATCAGCTGGAATGTCGCTATCTATATGGTGTTCGAAGCGGTTTCTGAGTATGGCCCAGACGATCCAATGTGGCGTTTTGGATTGCAGGCTCTTGTCCAGCTGCAAAACTTCAAGAGGCTGAAAGAATGGCCATTCATTTGTGAACGCATCATGCAAACAAAGAGCTTGCGTGGAACCGAAGTGGAGAAGTCGGCCGCCGAGATCTTGAAGGAGCTTCAGCAAGAAAGTAGCGACTTGAATGGCGGTAGTCCCAATGGTATCCCCAATGGTACTATTGAGGAGGAATTCGACGTGGATACCGCAACACCTCCGTTCTCAAGCGTTCGTGTCGACCCACTGATACGACCTGAAATATACGAGACACCAAATGAGGACGTATCGGACAAAGTCATGTTTGTTCTGAACAATGTCTCCAAGAGGAATCTAGATGAAAAGTTCAAGGATCTAAAGTCAGCACTGGAAGACAGGCACCATCAGTGGTTTGCGCATTATCTAGTAGAGGAGCTTGCCAAGTCACAGCCAAACTTTCAAGGCTTGTACTTGCAACTCCTTGAAAATTTTGACCAGCGTATCCTATGGGCCGAAGTTCTGCGCGAGACCTATGTCGCTTGCTCGAAGATGCTGAATGCTCAGTCAACACTCGACTCCCCCAATGAACGTACCAGCCTCAAGAACCTGGCTATTTGGCTGGGTTCGTTGACATTGTCACGCGATCAGCCAATCCTGCACCGCAATATCTCCTTTCGCGATCTTCTGCTAGAAGCACACGACACGCAAAGATTGATCATTGCCATCCCATTCACTTGCAAAGTCCTCACTCAAGCCGCGCAATCTAAAGTCTTCAAACCGCCAAATCCTTGGGTGATGGAGCTGCTGGGCAATCTTGCTGAGTTGTATCACTTCATGGAGCTAAAACTGAATTTAAAATTTGAGATTGAGGTGCTTTGCAAGGATCTTAACATTGACCTAAAGAATATCGAGCCGGCAGATACCATTCGTTCAAGGCCATTACTTCCTGACAATAGTCTGGCCTTGCCGCCGTATGTGGACAATGGAACTGAAGGTTTTGGCGACATGCATATCATGGGTCTTTCAAAGAGAGGGCCGAACGAACGCTTCTCTCCCAAGAGCGTGATTCAGAATCTACCCAACCTGAGCCAAAGATTGCACATCCCTCAGGCAGCAGGTAACATCACGCAAGCTCAGTTGTCCGATATCTTTGTCAATGCCGCTCAGGGTGCCATCAACGAGATAATAGCCCCGGTCGTTGAGCGTTCGGTCACAATTGCAGCTATCAGCACCGCAGAACTCGTACAGAAGGATTTTGCAACCGAAGCCGATATTGATCGTGTGCGCAATTCAGCACATACAATGGTCAAATCACTCTCTGGCAGCCTTGCCCTCGTTACATGCAAGGAGCCACTGCGAATGGGTATCATGAATAACATTCGTGTATATGCCCAGCATAACTTGTCAGAGCAGTTGCCAGAAGGACAGATCCTTATGTTTGTTAATGACAACATTGACACCGTTTGCGGTCTCGTTGAGCAAGCTGCAGAAGAGCATTCCCTTGCAGAGATTGACGCTCAATTGGCGCAAGCTCTCGACTTGAGGAGACAGCATCATGACCAGCGCCCCAACGAGCCCTTTGCCAACCCGCCACTCAACCGTTGGGCACAACTGCTCCCAGAGCCCTTTAGGCAAGAGCTTGGAGGTTTGAATGGACAGCAATTGTTGTTGTACGAGGAATTCGGCCGCCAAGCAAGGATACCGCCGATAATGCACGCGAACGCCACAGTGCAAGACGCTCAACGTCAGTTACCCGATATTCTATCGGACAATTATCTGCCCAGCATCCCTACGCCAGGCGGTGAGCATGCCATCCCGAGAGGAACCCCTCAACAGGCACGTTTACAAGCCATGCGACCTCCTCCTGGCCAAGTCAACGGCTATATCAACCCCAGCGATGTTGGTGCCCTTCTCCTCAGTGCGCTAGCCGAGCTGCAGCACGCCGCTCAAGACGCTCCTGAAGAACACATAAAGGAGATTGGAGAAGGAACACCTGTGAGACGGGCGTTCGAGCGCATCATCCTTATCATCAGCGAGTCTCCACAGCGTGATCAGTTAGCAATGGCCGCAGGGCAGCAATGCTTTCAGCTGGTTCTCACTGAAGCCCAGAAACGACTCGAAATTGAAGTCATGGTTCGCCTGATGGCGCAAATCTGTCGTGTCTCAGTCCCTGCTGGACGTGCACTCGTCATGCAGCTGGTTTCGTATGATGATGACAGGTTCTTCAATCCTGCTCTACTCTCATCCTTGATTCGCGAAGGGCTATTGGACTTGCAGCAGGCTGATGGATTAATCGCAAAAGCCTGTAGACAGCACCGCGCTGTTGCTGCGGTCGCGTTGAGGGATCTTCTCGATGAGATATTGCTTTCTGAGAACCCTTTCACGATGCGTGCAGACTTCATTTCCACCTTTGACGCCATCTCCAATTGGCTCAAGGAAGATCCATCCTTTGAGATCGCCAGAGATATCATCAACAAGCTTCAATTGTCGAACGAACAAGTCAACAGTCTGCCAAGCCCACCAGAATCGGAAAGACAGGACCAGCTGGAGTATGTGTTTGAGGAATGGACCCGGCTGCAGCGCAAAGACACGCCTGAGCATGCTCTCATCGCATTCGTCCAGCAACTGCACCATCAGCACATTGTGAGTGAAGAGAATGACGCTGCTTCCTTCTTCCGAGCTGCGATCGAGGCCTCCAGTGCAGCCTTCAAGCGTGAGATGACCAGCCNTTATGGGTCTCTGGATGCGGCTACTGTTCAAGTTGATGCACTTGCCAAGCTCACTGTCTTCCTCGCTATTTACCACAATCCAGGCGATAGGGACGCAGACGCCAACCGGACTAAGTATTTTGAAGCCCTTCTTCGTCTCAACATCCTAGTCATGATGGACGACCATAACAAACAGCGTGAAAGTTTCAGCTCTCGCTTCTGGGCTAGGTTCTTTTCAACCTTACTCTGGGAGCTCAACATTGTACTCCATCTCCGTGGGGCTGAAGTCCACCAGAAAATGTTGGCAGTCTTCATCAAGGTGTTGGAGATCACCCAACCGAAGCATCTGCCAGCTTTCACGTTTGCTTGGCTCTCACTTGCCTCCAATCACTTACTCGTCCACTCGCTTCTCAAAGGAGCCGCATATGCGACTGGTGGTTGGAATCTCTATACTAAGGTTTTGATTGTCATGTTCACTAGCCTCGGACATGTTGTTGACAGTGATGTTGTTCCAGGAACATACCAAGAATTCTACCGTGGCATCCTGCGATTTCTTGTAGCGATTCACCATGACTATCCAGATTTCTTAGCAGAAAACCATTTGGCCTTGAACGCAGCAGTGCCCAGTCTGTGCTCTCAGCTGCACAACATCATCAACAGCGCAACGCCACTGGCTCGTCTAGCAATGCAACCCGATCCCTTTGCGCCGGGACTTAACATAAACCGGCTTGAAGACATACGCGAACCGCCCTCAATTCACCTCGACGTGGCTAAAGTTGTTGAGGATGGGAAGATTGCTAGTGCTGTTGAGGCTTTCGTCACAGGAGACGGAAGTGCCGAACAATTCAACTCCATCATCAACCATCTGGATGATGGGGAGGGAAATATCAACAAGTACTTGGTGAACGCATTGGTCTTCTGGCTTGGCCAGAAAGCCACGGCTACATCGTCGGTTTTCTCTGCCGCCAGCGGTGTAGCTAAGTTCTTAGATCGTCTTCTTCACGACGGTAACGGATCACTGAGCTATCAGGTTGCCAGTGCCATGGTCAACCAAGTTAGGTACACCAACTCGCACACACATTACTTCTCTACTGGACTGCAGCACATCTTCAGCGTCAGTGACCATGAGACGCAACAGACTATCCTGCGAGTTTTGGTAGAACGATTGATGCAACCCCGACCTCATCCTTGGGCAGTGATCTTGCTTGCGATTGAGATTACAAAGAATCACGGCCCTGAGATCTTCTCCCAGCCCTGGATCAAAGACGCACCACAAGTGGAGAGCATGCTTGTTAACCTGGTCCAGCAAACCGAAGCCACTAACGGAAGAACCTTAATCTAGGAGGACATCGACAGGCCCGAACAGGCCTATGGGTGGAGTGAAAAACGCCGGGTGGATGGAGAGATTGAACGGATGATTTCACTTGTTTAAGGGGCACGAGATACACGACGACGATAGAGACGGATGGGTAACCTTTTGTCATGGGGTTGTTTTGTTTCTTCAAACTCGACCAGCGGGTTAGGGGCCGTGACCGGCTCGAGAACCAAAAAAAAAAAAAAAMRAAGGMGAGAGGAGAGACTGCACTCTTTCGTCGTAG